>JAUJYV010002292.1:0-13137 GCA_033995625.1 Ophyiulus pilosus
TGTTTGTTAATAGGGCCTATCCAGCTATATCATGGATTTTACGGAGTGAAGAAATATTCTCGAGAATATACTCGTATTTCAAAGCAAAATTCCGCTCGCTCGACAGCTCGTATCTCAAATATCTCGTATGTCAGGGCACTCGTATCTCGAGGTACCACTGTATATTGAAAACATACAAGCATGCCTGGCACGGTCAACAATTAAATGTAGCTATTACAAATGATTTAATGCAAATGATTTAAGCTGTAAATCTTCTGATGGGCTATAAAACATTTAATTTACTAAACACATGCAGATAACTTTTGATATTTGCAAGTAATAACTACGACAAACCTGTCTGATCAATCTTCCTGCAGAGATGTGGCACTGTATCATTGGGAGGCTGTCTCAGTTCATCTTGTTCCGAAGTACAATTAACGAGGAATTCGTCGCTAGTTTTGTCGAAAGGATCCATGCATTTTGGATTTGTTTCAGATGAACAACTGTAACACATTATGCTCATCCCTATAAAGATACAAGAATAGTTGGAATTAAACGAATTATTTGGTTTTCTTGCAAAACAAATTCACTAAAATAAAATGTGTGTCATGCAAGATGTATACGGTGCATGCAGGTGTGCATGATCACGTTTTGGACTATAAGATGTCTTAATAAGCACCTTTTTCAACTTTGCAGAAGCGTTAATTTCGTACTTGTTTATTCGGATTATTATTATCCACGTGCACAAGTTCTGAAGCATTTCAAATCGCACATTAATATTTGCAACTATTCGTTCTAGCATCTGTTGTAAAAGGTCAGATGCCTGAATAATTAAAATAAGACTGGCTGGAATAATGGCTGGCACAGCTATAAGGCCAATTGAACTTTTCTTGGAATAATTTATGACGAAAAGTGATGAGCTTTCAAATCTCTAGCAGGGGTGGATCAATGAATTTTCACGATCCAGGGGCTGGTGGGGAGGGGGCATACACTTCTTTTAAAAACTAAACTAAATGTAATACATTTATACATGTAGGATTTCTTTAATATTCAAACCTTGGTTTCTCTTGGCAGTACACTACATCTGACATTAAAATAATTCATTACCTATCTTATCGTTGGTTCTTTTCAAGAGAAAAACTAAAACATTGGAAGCGTTTTCCAAAACATAAATAGTTCTAGATTCCCTTTTCAACTTTTTTCAACTCACGACACACAAAATAGCGTTAAAATTATCGTGGAACATCTTTTCTTTAAATTACTAATTGACGATGGCACAATACGATGTAGAAGATTTTTTATAATTTTTAGGACACTGATATTGTATTATTTTTAAACTTTCTTCACACTTTGTATACTGCAAGTACACTTTATAACTTTAGATCACACAACACTTTTGCGTTATTGTTTGAAGAACATGCACCTCTGGGACCAAGTACTTATGTCACATGAAATATTATCATTGCATGGACTAACATGAAAATATTAAGTTTAAAATAGTTGTTAAGAGAAATTATTAAACATTAAGTAGTCCTATATTGTAAATGTGCTTGAGAATAGAATGCTACTTTCAATTGCCAAATTCTGAATTTCCATCTCTTGTAGATTACTTTCTTACATTTGCTTTTTATAGCTTACTTCTTTAAAAATACTTTATAATCAAAGTACAGAAATGAATGTTAGACAAGGAAATTGATAGCTAAATTTACTTGCTGAATTCGTTGTGAATTCCTTAGGCAAAATTAATTATCATTTCCTATGTGTTAGCCTCGATCAATAACGTGATGCGTGCTACATAACCTCTGAAAATATAACTTATTTTCCTAAGATAATCTAGGAAATTAAGTTGTCAAATAACCAAGGATTTTTTGTATGGTTAGGCTACAGAGCCTCATCGTACAACTACAGATTATGCGCTTAAAACACATAGCTACACTATGTCTACGTAGGCGAGGTTAGAATAAAATTAAGGTGTGAATCAAATTTCGATGAAGTTTATTTAAGTTTTAATAATAGGAAGGAAGTAACTTAATCTCAGGGTTATAGTGTGTGGTTTATCAACTGATCAATTCAAGTTTATTATTTAAGGTAGAGGCCCTCAATGCTAACCTTCACTGCAAGGCACACTTAAAGACCCTGTTTGCAGACTGGGCTTTATGGTATATGACATAGACGCGCGTCAGCTTGCCAGTTTTGCTCCGCCCATTTCAGACAAATGGACCAATGGGATTACGCGTATTACTTTAAATGGGTGGAGCAAAACAGCGTCCCAATGAGTTATAATTCCAGCATTAAACCCATTCATGATTTTCACAAAAATTACATGTTTGCGGATCTTAGTCATATCCCACTGCTTTCTACTAATATGTTACACAACCGAAATTTTCAGAATCTTTGATTTCCTTAGATTATGAAGGCAAATTGCCAACATTCAGCTATACAGTACATGTACTGTATGCAATCTTTTCAGAGATCTGGAACAATAATGTCATTTGCTATTTATGATGTCGCATACAGCGCTTTAACCAATCACGAATCTGCATTGGTTAATTTCACTCCCTTGTGATTCATGAGGATTTTCAAAGAGAACTCTAGTGCATAATTTCCTAAGAAAAAACGTGCAATGCTAATGTGGAATCTTATTGGATTTTTTTGCTTGAAAATGGATACGGACAACTCGTTCTGTAAAGGCTAAAGGTTTTCATTGCAAACCCCAATATAGACAAATCGAAAGCTAGAAAATCAATGGCAAAAGTTGGCACAGATATAGCATACGATGGGTTCATGCCAAACACATAGCCAACTACCTATGAAATGAATAGCGAGCGACTAGATCTAAAATGGGGGAATATTTCTAAAAATACTCGTCGAAAAATAGAACGCGAAAAAATGATAATTAAAAGAAAACATGTCTGTGTAGCTGGAAAAACGACTTAAATAGTCACGAAATTAATTTTAGCCGATTAAAAAACAAAAAATCGGCTGAAATATTCATGTTGGGCATGCGCACTTTTTATGCGCTCGCTGATTTCAACCGATTTTATGCAAATTCGTTTTTAATCGGCTTGACCACCCCTACTGAGGAACAAAATCAATTAATCCACTGTTAGCATTCGGCACGGTAATGTTAATCATCACTTGTGCAAATTTGAGAAAAATCTGAAGCCAAAAAGTCATTTAGAAAGAGTTAATAGTTTCCATTAGCGATAAAATATCAGTTTTTCTATCAAATTCTCCAAGCAGTAAATTCAAGGTCACGTTGACTGGGGATAAAAATTTCATGCAGGTTTGATGCAGGGACGATAAATAAAGTAATAATTCACTTGCCTGATTGTATTAGAGTGATAAATACGAAGCATCCAAGAAACACTTTAAAAATCTCATTTTTCATCGAATGCATCCCGAAAAATTTCAATGATGCGCAAAACGAATGCAGCTCACTTGAAGATGAAGTAGAAGTAGGCGCTGTTCACCGAACGTGATTAAAACACGGTTTGAAAGCCTGGGAGAAAAAAACGACGTTAATTTTCGATCAAATCCGACCTTCTGATTATTTTAAAAGGCGAATAATCCCCATTGATGTCGGACAAAAACCCGTGCACGACTAACGATAAGCAGATGGAAGAAAAGAAAAAAAAATAAGCCGGCGGAAAATGCAGAAACGGAGGAAGAGATGAAAACAGAAAAATCTCTACTTCCTATTTCCTGAGTGGAGACTGCCTGTCTGCCCGTTCAACCAATGCAGAATTTCTAAGGAAAGGGAGGGTCTATGTCTATTCCGTGGGAGAGTTTAATGCAGCTGTATTGCAAGGGCGACGACAAATCCATTTGAAATGGGGAGAACTGTGGAAAGATTCCATCAGCTAGCTTATGACGTCAACTTGCTACTTGGAATAAATATTCATAATGCACTCTTATGATTTGTAGTTGCTTACGATTGCATGTTAGAAATAAAACTTATATATCTTCAACTTACGGGTTTTTTTATTTATGCGCAATCATAATACGGTAAAACTTCCTCTTATCTGTACTGGTTGGGAGAGAGACGGTTAATCCGAACTTTATACAGTACATTGTGGGATTCAGCCCACCTGACAATTGGTATTAGATTTTTGTATTTTTTGGGGAAATTATAATAGATGTGAAGAGAGGAAGGAGCCGATTTTTAGAGGAACTATCATGGCATTTGCCTGGAAATAACTGTGAAAAAACCGGTGAAATCCACAGTCATGGTAGCCGACCCTGGAATTGAACCCTGGTCTCCCGAATGAAATCCCAACAGGGTGGAAGTCTGAAGGAACCAGATCTGGGCTGTAGTGTGGGTTAGGTTCCAACGTCCACTGGAGTGCACCAATAAGCTGCACTGTTTTGAATGCAGAATGCTGGCTTGCATTATTGTGAAGAAGGCAGACATACATATATATGTATGTTGGCCTTTTCTGCTGAATTGAGGTTTTGAGCCTCACCCATGCACCCTACAGCTCAGATCTGGCTCCATGTTTGTTTGTTTGTTTGTTTGGTGATTTTTAACTTTGGCCTAATTCTGCAACACGAGGGCTACACACCAACGCCAGGAGATGAGCCTTCATCACCTACTTGGAAATTTTGTCTACGAGGGGAACTTTCAATCCCTCTCGAGGGGTCTTGAACCTGCAATAATAAACACCACATCTCGGTTTAAACTCATCCAAAGAACCACCACTCAGGGAATCTCTCCCATCCGTAAAAATTCCCACCGACCTCGACCGGGGAGCGAACCCCGCAACTTAGGATCGAGGACTCGACTGCCAGCGTCCATATGGCTCCTTCAGACTTCCACCTTTTTGAACGAGTCATGCACTCGCTGTCAGAACGATAGGAAAAATACATCTCCCAAAATGGAAATGTTTTTGAATAATAGCTGAAATTTATATGTATTTCTCTACCAAATTTATTAAAATTCATACAGTAGGGTTTTTTAAAAAATAATGATTGTTGAAACTTGATGAGCACCTCTTCAGGTTGTTTAATGTCGGGTTTATTTACGTGGATATCAATTTTCATGGTTCGTACGATTTTTAACATTTTAGAAGTTAAGAATATGGCAACAAACCTAATTAATAACTTGTAGAGCGTTGATGAATTAGTGTAATGTGTACTTTTGCTACATTGAATTATGCATAGCATACTCTCAGTGGGCATTTTTGTTTTTCATTAATTCCAGCAATCATGCATTACATCTATGCTTGACAGGAAAGTTCGCCTCGCCAACTCTGGAGTTGTACAAGTTATAGTCAGTCCAGATTAATAGTTTGAGTGCATCATTTAGCAGATTATTAACAGATAATTTTACAGATTAACATTAATATTATCATTTAAGTTACCGATGTGCATTTGTGTAATGCGTTGACGTTGATGCTAATATGTAACTGGTGCAACAGTCAAGATAATGAGGCGAGCATTCATGTCAAGCATAGGTGTAATGCAAGATTACTGCCATTGCTGAAAAACAAAATTGCCCTTAGAAAATTTGCTATGCGTAATTCAATGTAGCAAAAACCTCACGTTATTTATTTCCCATCTAGGTTTTGAAAACATATTTTACCTAAATGTTGCCATATACATAGAAGATATTCGAGAGGTACTAGATTATTCCTCAACCTGTGCTTTTCATTTTGAATATGTGTGGCTATTTAAATATTTTATTGAAGTAAAATGACCAAAATGGAGCGTTGGAATGGTTAACTGGTTATCTAAATAGAATTCTTCAATTAGCAGATTGCATGACGGATCATTAAGACTGATGGAGTTACAGTGGTTGGATTTACTATTAATGCTGGAATGAGAAGATTTAACAGCCCCCAATTCTGGTTTTGTATGCTGGATATCTGTTTTATAAATAATATGCAATATATAATTTTATCCTCGACTTTAAGAGTTCCGCAGATTAATAGATATCCGGATACTTAGACCCGCGTTTAGCAGCGCCACCTATAAAGCGCCACTTTAAACAATCGATGGCGTTCATATTAAAGCAGACACATAAATGATGCAAATTAGATGATGGTAGCTAGCTGTGATTATGATGATCACAGCAGAAATCTAATTCGACTAAATATTTTGCATATGTTTGAATTTATGTATTTGTGCAAAAATTAATTCGATTCAAATCCATTGTGATTTTATGTATATCCGTTGACCATCGAGTCCGCCATGTACCCATTTAAGGCCACAATTAGCACAAATGCACACATTTAGCACAATGACCCAATTAAGGCCAATTAAACGACTATAATTCGAAAACTCGAATTCTAACCACAAAACTAAAATATTCCTGATATGGCATTTGGTCACTGATAAAATTAGCCATGAACCTGAATGAACTTTGCATATTTGGACTATTTTGTATGGTCCATGTGTTATTGTGTCGTACTGAATTTGCAGCAATCCCGTTGCAATTGATTATGTTCAGACTTTGCTTAATAAGTTAATCTATTGTCTTACCTTTTACTTACATACATATTTCAACTTCAAACCAATTAAGATATTAAAAATTAGAAGCGGATTTGACATTCCTGCTTTGTCAACATATTTTTTCAGCTTTCGAATCCAAATTTTCTCTAATATAAATATGTGTTTTACTTTGTTATTCTATTTCTTACTATTCTTTTAATCTCGTACTTGTATGTTCCATTACTACACGTGCAAACTACGAAGCTAACATATAATGTACAATCTTTTAAGAATGTATGAGACCCCCATATTTTTCAAATTTTGAAACAACTTTAATGATTCTAAACTGGAAGAAACACTAGAAAGCATGAATTGCACAATTCAGTAAAAGATCAAAGGATTTGTCAGACATATATGTATATAAAAACATGCAAATAACCAAGTAATGAGCTGTTAACAAAGTATAATATCAAAGGTAACGTTCAGGTCATACTCCAAAATACAGCATTAATTATGGATATATATACATATAAGGTAACCTTGTATAATATTTTATATCATTGCAGATACAGTACATGGACACCGAGTTAGGTGGTTTAGTGGTAACGCTATCTGCCTGGCAATCGGGAGACCCAGGTTCGAATCCCGACCGGGTTGGCTACTCTGACTGTGGTTTTTGCGGTTTTCCACAGTTGTTTCCAGGCAAATGCCGCAGTAGTTCCTCTAAAAATCGGCCGCGACCGTGCTCCTTCCTCTTCTACCTTCTCTTTCCTTGGACTTGAGTTTATTCTGGATATGGGGATATATCCCCAACATTGTTTAGGCTCTCTATGGCCATAGATGTCTTTGGGCCTTTAAACTTTAACCAACCAACCAACCAACAGGGAGCCTCGTGGATAAAACCTCAGTATTGGAGAAATTCCTCGAATCTATTATTAACATGAAAAAGGTAAGTTAGAAAGAGAAATTGATAATTTGATTGGAAAATCCAAAATAGCAGTTCACGCTCCATATATGGTTTATTCAAGGGGCAATATGGCCCTCAGCATCTCTCAAACAATAACGTTTTCTAATGATTTGCTGTATTTAGTCTAACAGTTTAAAATCATTCTAGTATTATCAAAATTTGAAAAACATGATGATCTTCTTATACATTCTTAACAGACTGTATAACAACCATTAAAACTTTGCAAGGAGCTCACAAATTCAATAAATCTAAATTTTAACTGACCAAATCACAAATATTTCGTAAAAGCTGCTCTGGTGGCATATGAGCATTTAGAATTTGGGCGCTTCCTTCAACTAAAATAGACTATTATTGCAATGCTTTTAGCAACTTCAAACGCCACGAGAGGCTGCTAACCCCAAAAAATAGACTAATGGAATAATTCAATATACATTAGTTATACTATACATACATTTTGGCATTGCCAGTTGCCACTATATCAAATTATTTTATACCAACCACTTTATGTACAAATATACGGCACCATATTAATTAAAACATTCCCAATATGGCCCACGAAACCTAATACATTTACAGTGAGTTCCAAAGGACCACACGAAAAATCTTGCTTGTACCATGCGCATGGTTTTTTTTGGGTTTTTTATATTACAATAATAGGGAAATTTAGCAAACTCCAACCATTCATTATTACTATTAAGGATTTCCCTAACATGACACAAGGAAGTACAAATTTTACAGTTAAAATTGCTTCTAAGAATAATAAGATTTTTAATTTGGATTAGATAATGAGTAAGATTATTAAACCATTAAAAAAAAATTTGTCAGGAGTGGGGTTCGAACCCACGCTCTCGTTTGAGAACCAGAGCTTAAATCTGGCGCCTTAGACCACTCGGCCATCCTGACATGTCGAGTAATTCTCAATAGTGAAGACTTGTTTCATATAAGAAATTAATGCACGATATTAATGGTAGCATTGGTCATTATTAAGTAATGAAATTATTTGTAAACATATGTATTGTTATCAGATCTATAAATTCAAGCTTACGTATTTAATCTTATATTTACACCGCAGAGTTCTACGTTTACCACTATGGTCACTAGATGGCACCACGACCATAGAAAAACGAGAACTAGCCATAATCGTCAAATGACGCTTTTGAAATTCCTTTTTAGGGGCCATTCGAAAAGGACATCATCAAAATTCCTTCAAAAATTGACTTTCCCTCCTTTTAAAACTCATGTCCACACGGTGTCCATTTTAGCCCAAACCCTCCTTTTCATCCCCCGCTTGACCCATCCCGCGACGTTTTTCCAGATTTTTCTGATTAATGGAAATTTCCTGACTTCGATGGAAAATTTTAGTATAAAACTGATATTTAACACACATTTAGGCATAATACTCGACTTTCCCCGAGGTTTCAAAATTGGGATTGGGCACACATTTCTTCTGGTGTCCCTTTCCCCTTTCACTGATCTATAAAAATGAATTAAGCAGAAAAGCCAAAACACTGAAAAATAACATCATTAGTGGACGTCCAAAATGGCTTCCCCCACCCAGGGCCACCACCCTTCTCCCTGTCCAAATGTCAGCAGACCCCCCCTAACCCACTCTTGAGGACGTCCGTTAAGAATGGTCCCTTACATGATTTTGTATAGTTGATATTACATTTATATCAACCTCTCTATTTTCACGTCATGTGACCAAAGAAAAATGATTGCGTTGTTCTATAAAATTGGACAAAATAGATATATTATTGGATGCATATATATATTACAGTGGAACTGGCCTAATTAATCATTTGGTTAATCGGACTAAATATTTTCTGGAAAAAAAAAATTATTCATAAAATTAGGGAAATCTTATAAATATTAGGAATCGAAAATATTATTTCTCAACTTGCCCTCATCCTCCTAGATCTCATTTTCCAAAAAATAAAAAAAAAATAATAATAAAAAAATAAAATACAGTAAATAAAAATACATCAATTACAGTAACTATACATACGCATACATTAGGCGCATAATCGAGCATATTTAACTAGACAAAAGCAGGATACAAGTACTTTTTTACAAAATTAAAAACCATAAAAACAATTGTATATTTATTAGAATAAGGTCTGTTTACTGTAGTCTCCATTTCTGTGATTTTCATGGTTATATTTTCCCCTTGTTGTTGTCCTTCCAGAATGCTAGCTAGTATGTAAATCCATCATTGAGTGTGTCATGGTGACATTTTTGAAAACCAGTACAGATGTCGATATTCAAAATGGAGGTAAATTTGTTAGCCCATAAAATACTGTATAACGCGTATAAGGTTTTGAAAGTTTACTGTAACCATCTAAAAATGTGAGTCTATTTTTGTGATAGAAACGCATTCTGTAGCCTACTAGATTGGCAAAAAAAACTTTGGAAAATTCCATAAATAATAACTTCAAAAACCCATTCTACGAGTACAAAATAAAAAGGATATAAAAGTATAGAACATCCATGGTTGAATAAATTTAGAATGTCCAATCAGCCGCCATCTTTATGACGTCATAACACCGGTTCCTTAGCTTTTTGTTATTTTATCCCAATGTTATTACGCTTTTTAGGGGTGAAATAGTTAAAAATTGTCCTAAATTATCGTATTAAGATAATTTTGAGGTCATTCGTTGAAAAAAAAAAAAAAAATGCTGGCCTATTATTTAATATTGAGAAAAAACGAGTTACCCAGCAAAGACATGTTCTACAACTTTTACTCGTTCAACCAACCACCAGGCATGTCATTGTTGCGTAACTGAACCACTTATAAATGCGGCAAGGTTTTTTTTTAATATTAAAAAAACCTACAGGGTAGGATCAACAAATAAATCCTTCATTGGATAGTATTTCGTCACGTGGTTAATCGCCCTTGCCACTTTAGCATTCGCAGACACTTGCAACTCCAGATTACTTTCTTGTTAACTGTGTCCTTCGTAGTTGATCTACTCGTCCGAAATCTCCCCCCTTTTTTTTGCATTCTTTTAAATCGGTTCATCATGCATTGTATTTGGAAATGTGGACTAAGTTTACTCGTGCTCACAACTATTATCTACTCTGGTAAGTGTTGTCCGTTTTATTATTTTTAATTATTGGAATGTCTGCAACCTCATTTTTATGAACCCTAAATTTGTAAGCCTAATTGGGTACACCATGAGCGCTATTGATTGAGCAAAAGCAATAGCACTACTCAGTTTCAATTCAGTCATTTAATTTCATATGATTGCATCCTGTCCAAGTTCCATTTATCTCAATGCTTTTTAAACAGGGTAAAATTCGATTGCTACCATCATCCAAAGTTTGCATCAAACTCCACATAGAAAAATAGGTTTTTAAAAATCACGTGTTCGATTATTGAACCGCGATGAGGCGTTTAGTGTTAATTATCTAGCCCGTAATTGTTTTAGTGTATTCATGGTTATTTAGCCACCAGCTAGTGGTGTTATTAAACGTTTATTTAGTTGTAACGAGGAAAGCTACAGTAATAAAACATGTTGAGAAATATCTCGCTTGACATGTTCTTGCTGTGTTTCAGTGTTTGGGCTGTTCGAAGTTGAATATGGCACCCTGAAAGTTCTGAGCTCAAAACGCATTGATTTGCATTATCTTATCTTTAATATTTAAACTGCAACTATAGTAAAAGTTAGGATTTCGAAATTGTAGGCTTCCACGAAGCCCCCATTCTGTGGCTAATGTTGCAACCGAGGGTCGACCATCATTTTGTTTGAATAATGTATTATTTCTTGCGAATCCCAAGGACATAATAAAAGAAACTTTGAAACCATTTAGATAGCCTGCGACCTATTTTAGGGATATCGTTTTAAAACTAGGGAGAAATTTTTATTTTCCTGGTCCAAATTTAAGGAAAAGTTGGTCGTCAGGCCAGTTCTATGCAGGTGCAAATTCCTCGAATTCGACCCAAAACAGGTTATATCCAGTCTGTCCGTTTAGTAAGCCAGAACCTGCGGCCTTAACACCTATACTGGTTGAAGGTTTATAAAGAACGTATTAGCCTCCTTTCTAAAAAAAAAAAAAGTTAATTCACCTGTGCCTGTCATTTGTTCTGGTCGTACATGTCTACCTTTATATAACATCTGGCGGATTTTTCAAAATGCAAAATCGCTTGTTATCGTACATTTTCAGTGAATGCAAAGAAACCTGAAAAAGTGATTCACCCATATATTTGAATTGCATGCAGCGTCATTGTCCATGTGGAAATCCTAGGTTTGCAGAACTTTTTCAGTTCCATGAACTATTTGGAAATTCTAAATTTGTATGCATGGGTTTTGGATGACAACCAAATAAAAAAACTTTATTCATATTCATTGGCCTCCTACACTCGAATGGCTAGTAACGTGATCCAGCCGGAAATGCACAATTGCTGAAATCAGGGTTTCCGGCTAGAGCTACTAGCCTCTCTCGTGAAGGAGGCTATACTGGTTATATTCACTATTTGCATTAGCTCAACAAAAAAAAGCCTCAGGTGAACATGTAATCAGGAAACTAACGTAGTTAAGAAGTTTAGAAACCAAACTATTCCAGTTTAGGATTAAGAGATACGAGAGCTATTTAATGCTGGTAACCCAACAATCTTGGCTTGCGATTAGAGAGGTGTTATGCCAACTTAAAGTCAAATTAAAGAGGCGTTTAAATTCTGTCTACACAGCTGTTTCTCATGTCGCAACAATTTTATTGCTGCTAAATCGCAATAATGTATTATTGGGACATGCTAACGCGTCAATTAGACCACGTGATGGGTCAAAGTGGAAGGAAATGGGGTAAAGTAGGCCAACCACCTACAAATTCGTGTTGAAATGCTGAAGTGCTTCTTGAGAATGTTCCAAATTGAAATACACTGCTGAGCAAAGAGCGATGAGAAACTGCACATATTGATAGATGTTATACACCATATCTTTTTAATTGGGCCACACATATAGTTATAAGCGACACTTAAACAAATTTCCACAAATGTTAGTTTTGAAGATCTCGAGTTATTTGCCATGCTGTGTATTGGTATGCGTTGGCCATTTTAGGCCTGTGGATAAACGTAAAGCTTTCACACTAAGGCTGAATAAAATTGCATACAAGGCTTAAAGCCTTAATTTGCTTTAATGTTTCTCAATGCATCTTTCGCGCCTTCTTGACGATTAGTTGACCTCGGCAAGACTTGCTATAAAATCTTGCTTGCCTCTTGCAAATGGCATCGACTAATAAAAGTGCTGAATAGTGAATAAACAAAGAGCTGGTGTTTGCAAAACTCTCAGGGCGTATATTAATTTAAAATCAATAAAAAGCTAGAGAATGACGATTGGTGTTTAATTGAATGTTAATGCAATGTATTGGTAAAGGACAAAAATGCTCTGCAAATTTCACCTTGTTGGCATGCATATATTTGTTAACATGGTATTCCCCAAGCATTCCCCATTATAACTTTAATCGAACTGTTCAAATGATTCAAATACATATCATATAAACGATAAACCAATCATTCTCATTGATTGCTTGAAAAAGTACAACAAAGTTAAAACAAGAAGTCAGACAAGTAGGCCCAGCAGATATCAGAGACATTTAGCCACGAATTTTTCACTTTGACGGGATCGGCAGCACTTTTTTTTTAAAATGCACATGTTCCGGATAACGTGTAAAGGGGAACCACTAATAACGGTGGCAGTAACCAAAGAGGTTCAACCCAGCTCATAACCTAAGATCAAATAAACCAAAGTTATGGGTTAGAGTTG
>JAUJYV010002293.1:0-13137 GCA_033995625.1 Ophyiulus pilosus
CCGTAAAAATTCCCACCGACCTCGACCGGGGAGCGAACCCCGCAACATAGGATCGAGAGGCGAGCACGTAACCCACTTGACCATCGACGTCGGCAAACTTATGAGGCAAACAGGGCGACAGCACTGCTTTGTTTGTTTTTCGAAATGCACATGTGCCGGATAACGTGAATGGGATTGTGGGTAAAGGGGAACCACAACGTGAAGTGCTCTTTCAGGGTCTAAAAAGCAAACCGGCGGCCGTCAATTTAAACGGGTCAAATCTAACAGCGCTCCTCCTAAATGCCGTCCGTTCAGGTTATTTATCACATGACCGGTGGACAGAGCCCTGTCTTCAACGTTGCCTGCAAAATTCATTATAACGGGGAATTTTACCTTTGGTCAAACACATGCGTCTACATTTAGGGCAAGTTAAACGACGTTAGGTGGCTAAATGTCTCTAATGCCTCATCTGATAGGCCACTGCAAGAATCTCAGCATGGTCCTTGCACTATGCCAGACAGAGAAGTGACCCTTTGTCCTTTGAGTGGATCATTTATATTTCATTCCTTATTTTGCATGAAACTGCCTTGGAACCCTGACACTTGATCTCAGTGACCTCGACTTGTCACAGTCGTACTGTACTCGTATTTACCCGGGTATACATTTTCTAATGTTAATATCATCATTTCAACTCTTAATTAAAATTCCTCTTCAAGCTTCAAAATCTCCCAACTTTCTCGTTATCAGCTGCCGCGTTGATCTTTCAAAAGTTTTAAGTATCGTTTAAGGCTTTTAAATCACGAGCATTGGACTTTATGACCGCTTCCGTCAAATGGATAAAAATAAACTGCTAACACGGATCAATTTTATCCATCTGCTGAGAGAAGAGAAAAAAAAAGAAAAAAGACCATGAAAGATCAACATTATATAGACTTCCTAAACCAACATCTCCAAAAGAATTTCAACGCGCAAGTTGATGTCCTTTCGTGGGTGAAAAATCAATTTGTTTGAATTGCTATCCAATTTCACATCAAGAATTAAAAGAAATCATGAGTTAAAGCGACGAGTTATTGGCCTATAAAACATCTGCTAAGAGGATATATACCAGTGACACGTCGCCAATATTTCTAGATTAGGACTATACTAAAATATATACATATACGATTTTATGAAAAGTTTGTGACGTCTTATTTGTCAACATAGTTAAACTAAACACCAATAACAAGTGCACTTGGTATGCGTTAGGTAATCATGCTTACATGAGTGAAGCTAGCCATCAAAATATGAGTACACGTTCTCAATTGGGTTTTCCCGCAAGAAGCAGGCAGCAGACCGTACAGTTGCGCATACACAATCAAGTTTAGCACGTAATAGACAAGAAATACTAGCCACCGACCCACCTGCCTTTCAGCTTAAGGTCCCGCCTGCTCCACATCATCCACTGCCCAACTACTTCCAAACCTCCACCACCCCTCTGCCTCCATGGAGAACGGACCACTCGTCTATTCCCAATGGGTACTTGGTTCCCTCAAGGGACCTCGTCATTAACAATCTCATCGACTTTGGTTAGACACCGTGCCAAAAGCGATCTACCTCCTCTCACAAAAACAATCTCCCACATCGACTTCCAGTGCCGCGCCCCCTCACCAAAGAAATGCGCATCACACCCATCGGGTGTGAGTCAAATCGACCTTGACCTGAGAATAATTGTGAGGCATTGCAAAACTGCAGACCGTACAGTTGCGCATACGCTCATACATCAAGTTTAGCATGCGTAATAGACAAGAAATACTAGCCACCGACCCACCTGCCTTTCAGCTTAAGGTCCCGCCTGCTCCACATCATCAACTACTTCCCAATCCTCCACCACCCCTCTGCCCAACTACTTCCAAACCTCCACCACCCCTCTGCCTCCATGGTGAACGGACCACTCGTCTATTCCCAATGGGTACTTGGTTCCCTCAAGGGACCTCGTCATTAACAATCTCATGGACTTTGGTTAGACACCGTGCCAAAAGCGATCTACCTCCTCTCACAAAAACAATCTCCCACATCGACTTCCAGTGCCGCACCCCCTCACCAAAGACATGTGCACAAAGAAGTGAGCCAAATCGACCTTGACCCGAGAATAATTGTGAGGCATTGCAAAATTGCAAGGTTGCAACGATCACCAAAATGTGACCCTGTCGCAAGTTTAGCCCGTGTTTTAAATGTACATGTTCCTGAAAGTTTTCTTAGTTTGGCATGAAAAGAGTCGTCTATTGGAAACGGGTGAGCAATGCTGCAATACTGAGTCAAGCTTGAATGCTCAAAAAAACGGGAAAAATGTTGTCAGGCATTGATTTTGATTCCTCCTCTTTTGTCACCGATTCTTAAAGGAAAGGAAAACGGAAAGGAACTTCTGGAGCGAAAATACAATTGTGCACCAAGTGCAAATTTGTCCTTTTTTTTCTTTTCGGGAACATTATCTTTATGTGCTTTTTGTTGTCTCGATGCGGTTTTTTATCCACGTTGAGAGTGGAAGGGGGCTTCGAATAAGCTACTGTTTGAGATAGATTAACCCCCAGAAATTCGTTTAAAAATCCCCCATCATCTTTTTTATCACCCTAAATAACAGCATTTTGAAGACCATTCCAGGGCATTTGTGTTAAATGGCTCGGCGAACGAGGCAGAAAAAAAAATATAGATTAAACTAACTGTTTGGAATCTAGAGAGCTAATCATTGTTAATGGGGTCTCTCTCTCTCTCTGCTTATATATTTATTGAGATAAAATCCACAGCCGCTATTATCTTATACAAAGAAAAAGGAGAAAATTCACGTAAGCTGTTACGTAAAAAACAAAAGCAACGCTTTGGCTGCTAAAACGTTGCTGCTAATCGTGAAATTGAAGCACTTAAGCCGAGGCTAGAAATCAGAGCTTCAAACTCAAAATGGAGGCCGTGAAATTAAGTGTGAACCAGACGATGCAATTTCCGACCAATTAAACAAAAGGAAAACAAAAACATTTATTCTTTGAATGATAAAATACAGACATTTAGCCATCCAGATTTCACGTTGACGTGATCGGCAGCACAGTTTTTGTTTTTTGTTTTTTTTTCCAAATGCACATGTGCCGTACAGCGTTGATGGGATTACGGGTAGAGGGAAACCACAACGTGAAGTGCTCTTTCAGGGTCTAAATGCAACACAGCGGCGGCAAATTTAAATGGGTTAAATCTAACGGCGCTCCTCCTAAATACCGTCCGTTCAGGTTATTTATCACGTGACCAGTGTACAGAGCCCTGTCGTCAACATACAAACTAGACGATGCAATTTCCGACCAATTAAGCAAAAACAGAAAACAAAATCATATATTCTTTGAATGATAAAATACAGACATTTAGCCATCCAGATTTCACGTTGACGTGATCGACAGCACTGGGTTTTTTATTTTGGTGTTTTTCGAAATGAACATGTGCCGTACAACGTTAATGGGATTACGGGTAAAGGGGAACCACAACGTGAAGTGCTCTTTCAGGGTCTAAATGCAACACAAGTGGCGGCAAATTTAAATTTAAACAGGTTAAATCTAACGGCGCTCCTCCTAAACACCGTCCGTTGAGGTTATTTATCACGTGACCAGTGTACAGAGCCCTGTCGTCAACGTACAAACTAGACAATGCAATCTCCGACCAATTAAGCAAAAACAGAAAACAAAAACATTTATTCTTTGAATGATAAAATAGAGACATTTAGCCATCCAGATTCCAAGTTGACGTGATCGACAGCACTGGGTTTTTTTTCTGTTTTTTTTTTTTTGAAATGCACATGCGTCGTACAACGGTGATGTGATTACGGGTAGAGGGAAACCGCAACGTGAGGTGCTCTTTCAGGGTTTAAAAAGCAACACAGCGGCGGCAAATTTAAATGGGTTAAATCTAACGGCGCTCCTCCTAAATACCGTCCGTTCAGGTTATTTATCACGTCACCGGTGTACGGAGCCCTGTCGTCAACGTTGCCAGCTAAACTGATTATAACGGGAAATTTTACCACGTTCAGCACATGCGCACACACGGTCAATAATAAGGTAAATGGACGTTAGGCAGAAAAATGTCTCTGGAACCACTGCATAAGCATAACTATTTATGCACCATCGATCCAACGTTTTGAATCCTCAAATACAGCCATGTTTGCAACCTATTTAATCACTGAACGACCAGTACGGATGAACCCGCTTCATTTCACAGACCGGATAATTGCACATGTTCTCCATGTCCAATGTTTTGTGCATGATGTGAAACCGGATAAGTGCACATATTTTGCAAGCCTCCATGTGCAATTTTTGTATGGAATTGTGACCGGATAATTGCATAAGCCGGTTAATTGCACGTTTTCGGTTTGCCATGTCACTGAGCAATTAAGCGGGTTCGACTGTACGTGTATTTCGACGTTATAGATAACATTTACATTAAGGAGAAGCAGCATACTTTTTTATACAGTCGAACCCGTTGAATTGCACACCGCTTAATTGCACAGGTCGGATAAATGCACATATTTAGCAAGCCTCCATGTGCAATTTTTGTATGGAATTGTGACCGGATACTTGCATAAACCGGTTAATTACAAATACTCTCTATGCCCTGAAATTTTGCATAAAGTTTTGTGCGTGATGTGAAACCGGATAAATGCATATATTTTGAAAGCCACCATGTGCAATTTTTGTATGGAATTGTGACCGGATACTTGCATAAACCGGTTAATTACACATATCCTCCATGCCCTGAAATTTTGCCCTATGTTTTGTGCGTGATGTGAAACCGGATAACTGCACAAACCGGATAAATGCACATAATTTGCAAGCCCCCATGTGCAATTTTTGCATGGAATTGTGACCGGATACTAGCATAAACCGGTTAATTTCACATATTCTCCACGCCCTGAAATTTTGCATAAAGTTTTGTGCGTGATGTGAAACCGGATAAATGCATATATTTTGCAAGCCCCCATGTGCAATTTTTGCATAGAATTGCGACCGGATAATTGCACAAACCGGTTAATTGCATTTTCGGTTTGCCGGGTCGCTGTGCAATTAAGCGGGTTCTACTGCATAGACCATTCTAAACATTTGAACGACCCTTTCGTCATGTCGTTTTAAATCACCTCGGAATTATTGTCCCGGATACATCTTTATTTTTTTAGGACGTTGTTGTATAGTGAAATCAAAGAAATCCGGATGGACTTCTTTGGACTTTATGAAACGACTGCATAATTAGGTCGATTTACATTCAGCTGGATTCATTTTTTGATAGGTTTATGTTTTGTCATAAATGTATAAGCCAAAGACGCGCATCCTGCATTTAGTAAATTGATTTACAACGTTCATCTAGGCAGCAATCTTGGCGATACAAGAAAATAGGCTGTAAGCCAATGAAATACTGCCCCCATAAATGAGTGAAATCGTGCTATTCAGATGCGCTTGATCGCTTTTTATGAAAATCGATAGAATATCATGGAAATGTATTAGAGATTCCCGCGCAAAACTAGCTGATGTGTCAGATTTTTTTTTATGCAGCCTTATTTATACAAAATAACAAAACAACCTACTGGTCAGGACAAGTCTAGACTTAATTTTTAAACTTTCGTTCGAATTTAGTGTTCGGGCAATTGCTATATGAAGACGGATGCTTCCTATAAAACCCATGCTACAAATTAGAGAGAGTTACTTACTCGATACACTCGCAAGGGCTCCTTCCCTCGCAAATCACGAGAACTTTACTGCGATTTTCGTTGCGACGCCAACTTTTAGTATATTACTCTTCGCGATTGCCCAAGTGGACACGGTTTTGAGAGTGCGCGTGAGAGTATTTTTTGGAGAGATGCTCGCCGTGTACTCACGACGGCGCAATCCGATGAAAACAACTCTCATACGGACAACCATCTGAGAGAAACCATCTGAGAGCAACCATCGAGAGTCATTCACGAGAGTCAAATCTCAAATGGAAACTAAGCTTGTGTGTAGTGCAGTGAAGCTTGTGTACTTCACTGCACTACGCAGAAGCCTCACTGCACTATGCAGAAGCTTCACAGTGCACATAAGCTTCACTGCAATACACACACGTTTCTCTGCAGACACAAAAGCTTCACTGCAATACACAGAAGCTTCACTGCAATACACAGAAGCCTCACTGCATACACAAAAGCTTCACTGTATTACACAGAACCCTCACTGCAATACACAAAATCCTCACAACAATACACAGAAGCTTCTCTACAATACACAGAAGCTTCTCTGCAATACACTCAAGCCTCACATCAAACACACAACCCTCACTGCAATATACAGAAGCTTCACTGCATTACCCACATGTTTCACTGCAAACACATAAGATTCACTGCTATACACAAAAGAGTCACTTCAATGCACAGAAGCTTCACTGCAATACACAGACGATTCACTGCTATACACAGAAGAGTCACTTCAATGCACAGAAGCTTCACTGCAATACACAGAAGCTTCACTGCTATACACAGAAGAGTCACTTCAATGCACAGAAGCTTCACTGCAATACACAGAAGCTTCACTGTATTACCGACATGTTTCACTGCAATACACACAAGCTTCACTGCTATACACAGAAGCCTCACTTCAATGTACAGAAGCCTCACTGCAATACACAGCAGCTTCACTGCAATGTACAGAAGCTTCACTGCATTACACACGAGCTTCTCTGCAATACACAAAAGCTTCACTGTATTACACACAAGTTTCACTGCAATGCAACAACATAAATAAGTGGACCTAAGAAATAGGAACGTCTTCTAAAATTATGGTCATGATATCCTATCGAGTTAATAATTCACATACGAGAGACTTAGTGACTTTTGGTCCTACATAATTTTCCACTTGAATTATATATATAGACAGTATTAACGCTGATACCTTTAAATCAAATTATGCGGATGTAGTATATACTAACGTGAAATTGTAGTCCTCGTGTGTGCATTAGCAAAAGCTGCATTGGAGAATGATGCAATTTCATAGTGTTAAGCTAATTAAAACATTACTTTAAATACACGCATCGTTAAGTTGGTCCTTCACATGTGCTACTATTATAAAATGTGCGTGCTGCTATTGATTTAAACTGGCAAGTAATGAGTTTTATAAATTCCACGTAACTGCGCGAAAGCAGGATTAAATTAACCGATGTAGGCGATAATTTCCACTAGTATTGTTGATGAGATTAAACGTCGATCCACGAAACAAAAATGTAACTATAGACAGTTTGAGCACGACACGCGTCTTTATACGCACCTTAACGTTAATGGCGGGAAGGGAAGAACCACGCACGCGCACTCATTACGTTCAGTTAGTTCATTGGGTAGTTCAAGACGTGGCTCCTCCCTTCAAGCCATTAAAGTTAAGGTAATTATAAAGACGTTGGCATGCGAAAAATGTCTATGGGCCGACAACCCATTATAAACGAGTAAGGTCCTAGGGGTCATTCAAAAAGGACATCCTCAAGCGGGGGTAGGGAGGGGTAATGGCATGTGGACACCGTGTAGACAGGGAAGGGGAAGGGGGGAACTATAAAGCCATTCTGAACGTCCACGTGTTCATAATTAAGTTTTAAAGGTCAGGGAAAGGGACACTAGAAGAATTGTATCGCAGTCCCAAATGTACTTGAAATTTGAAAACCTCGGGAAAGTCAGGTATTATGCTGGAATTTCCCTTCGAGGTCAGGAAATTTATGCTTGGAAATTTATAGGATGGGCCTTTGTATGTTCCAACACATTTTCTGGACACCCTACTTTTAAAAAAAAAAAAATTAAGGACGTCTATGAGGAGGGGGGATGAACACTGTGTGGACAGGGAAAGGGGGAGGGGTGAATTTTTGAAGGAATTTCGGGGACGTAATTTTTGAATGGACCCTATTCAGCAGTAATTTTTGTCCATTATGTTTCGAATACTTTTGAAGGTCACAGAGTTATCCACGGTGAACTAAATTGTATAGGTATCATATACTGTCCAAATACAGACTCGTGTTATTCGTGGATACATCTTTCGCTTCATAGATTTTTAGTTGGTTGCTTATTGTCTAATGGACCCTGACTATACAAATTAAACTATTCCGCGAACCTACGCTGCTTTCAAACATTTTAGCACACAGCTTGATCTACAAACACCAAGAAAGTATAAATGAACATTTAAGCAGTGAAAAAAAAAAACCCAGAAAATCCTGCACCCTAACATCAATCACTATAAAAACATATCGACCAGTCTGATCTCCCTCACACCATCCAAATACACATTTGAATAATCAATTTGACTCAAAATGCATAAGGTTATTCATCAGTCCCTTCGGGATTTCCAAAATTCAGCAGTACGCTAACCGAGGCAGACACGACAGAAAAGAATATATCAACAGTTAGACATGTTGTCACATATCTCCTCATTTGCGTTCGAAGACGTCAATCTGAAGATTTTACGAGGGGCGGTCAAAAAGTCTTGCATATTCGTTTATTATTCGAAAACCAGATGTCGTACAACAAAAAAACTGAAACGGCCATTTTAATGAGCGGGAAATCTGCTATTTTTCAACGTAGGCCCCAGAGTTTGTTGACACATTTATCGCAACGTTTGATGAGATTGTTTAAACCCCTCTCGTAAAATGCCTTATGTTGGCTACGCGGATATTGCCGAACCGCGAGTTTCGCATCATCGTCTGTTTGGAATTTTTGACTACTCGAGCGTCCCTTTAGTGGACCAAAGAGATGGAAGTCGCTCGGTACAATGTCGGGGCAGTATGGTGGATGTTTCAATGTTTCCCACCCAAACATGTTGATCTTGCCGGGCAGTGGCACGGGAAGAACACGGGTCCTTTCTTAAAGTTTAAACACCACCTCCGTACCGTACTTCGTGAAACACGTTTGTCACCGTAAACTCCTAACATTTCACTATAAATTTCACTCGGTTTCGTGCCTTTCAACGCCGAAAAACGAATAACACTTCGTTGTTCCTCTGGCGCGACCGCTTTCGAGTGAGGCGCCATTTTGTTTTTGATAGTTTGTTCGAAATTCTGCATGAAACGTGGCGCCATGGAGTGACCTAAAACCAAATTTCCTGCTCTTTAAAATGGCTATTTCAGTTTTTTTGTACGACATTTCGAATAATAAACGAATATGCAGGACTTTTTGACCGCCCCTCGTAGCTTGCATTTGAAGAATATTCCTTCGCACGTTGGAAAGCCTCTGAAAGGTAGAAAACAAATTTGGAGATATTCTCCAACTGTTGATACGCTCCTGTGGTGAATTTCTTGGTCTTGCATCGTTTAGACATTTCGGATAAACTCACGAATGACCCTGTAACCTAGGTCCATTGATTTCTTACATTTAAGCACATTTGGTTCGGGCCGTGAGACCATGAAACTAATCTTTACAAAACCTATAAATGAAATGTATCGCTAAATGTTTTATACACACCATTGTATTTTGAAGCAAACGCGATTTATGTTCCGATTTCAACATCGAACTTGTACAGCTTAGATAAATAAAAATCAATCATCTTATAGTAGCCACTATATATTAGTACATATATATCAGCGCTTTTAAACTTCATTTCATAGGGTTTGAAGAAAAAAATCTCTTTGGGAAGCTGTAAAGATCGCGCCATAAAATGACGGCTAACACTTGTCATAAAATAGAAGAAAATTAGTGGGCTGCTTCAAATTGGTAAACTTACATTTAAAAGATATTCCCGGCTAGAGGTTTAAACCCTATATATGATGATGTAACCCATTTCAGTTCTAGACTGCATATATAGAATGAGACATATGTCATCTTAGGGGCCTTTTAAAAAGGCGTTCCTCGAAATTCCTTAAAAAATGTACCCATCCCTCCTCCCCATCATCCCCTACTCCCTGTGTCACCCTCCCTCTCTATGACCACATGGTGACCGTTTTAGTCCAAACCTTTCCTGTCCATCCCTCTTATGGACATCCTTTATTTTTAGAAAAAAGCGTAGGGCAGCCAGATTTGTTAAGGGCAGTTATCAACATTCCACGACAGAAATGCTCCACTCTCTAAATTGGGACACGTTGAGGTCCAGACGCCAAACGTTATCTATGGGGTTATTCAAACGTTTTAATCTTTCTATTAATTCGCATCTTGTTTCCCATATATTAACGCCTAACGACCACTCTAGAAGTAGACATAATCACTCAAAGGGCCTTTGACCGAGCTTCGTGCCGAGACGGATGCTTACTATTGGTCCTTCTTTTTGCGCGCGATTAGACGATGGAATAACCTACCTGGCGATTCTCCCGATTTAGTAGAAATTCAATCTAACAATGATGTCTAAGTCGCTACTGACGTAGGAGCATTCTCCTAAAAATTGGGTACGACCCCCCTACCATATGGCATTTATTTGCTGTCTGTAGTATTCTGAGTTGAATTGAATTGAATACTTCAGCATATACTTTTATGTAGGATACGTGCTGCCCCTAACATAGCTGATGACGCATGCACGCGTGTACGCAGTGATTGCCTCCTTACTTAGTCAGCTAATCCCTACGTATAACATTTATTTTTAAATAAAAAATATAAATGGCATATCCTTTCTAATGATTCAATTCAATTCAACTAAATGCAAATAAATGCCATATGGTAGGGGGGTCGTACCCAATTTTTAGGAGAATGCTCCTACTATTTGTTTGTTTGTTGATTTTTAACGTTGGCCTATTGGGAATTTTGCCTACGAGGGGGGGGATTTCCACCTCCCTCTCGAAGGGTCTTTAACGTGCAACAATCAACACCGGACCTCGGTTTAAACTCTCATCCGAAAGAGCCGCCACTCAGGGAATTTCTCCCATCCGTAAAAATTCCCACCGACCTCGACCGGGGAGCGAATCCCGCAACCTAGGATCGAGAGGCTTGCACGTAACCCACTCGACCATCGGCGTCGGTGATGATGTTTAATATTTTTTATTAAAAAGAGTATCTTCTTATTGTTTAAGCAAGACGTCGTGTTACACTGTTCCCTTGATAAGGGATTTCAAAACGTATATAAAAACAATTTGATTAATTAAGGTTTTCATAGTTTGAATTTTGTCAGTGTTCATCAGTTTTGAAACAACTAGCGTTCCCCGACGATTCAATGTGCAGTTTTCTATATATTTATAATATAAGCTTCGGTGGTTTTTTTCTTTACTATCATTTGCGAGGCATGAAAAAATACAATCGATGCACGATATTAAGATTTAATGCACGTTTTATTAACGTCTTCTTACAAGTTATTGCAGTGCATTCAATTGCCTTTTAAACATAAGCAAGTATTGTGCGAAAATAAGAATATATCGGTGAAAAGTACGCCATTGGTTGCAGATAAATAACGAGTGGTCTTCGAGTTAGCATAATGGCGAATTTAGAAGAATCTTTTATTTTCATTCTTCGAGTGTGGATGCACTAGCAGCTTACTTAGTACGGCAGGGCTGAAAATAAATTATACGTGTGAATTATTTTGTTTAATTTTATTCTTAATAAAGATAAATTCTGATGCCTAATGGAAAATCGTGATTACCCTAGTGAAATCTTCGATGCAGTTATATTTCGAAAATGTATTTGGCTGAGTGAAACACTCATTAACAGCGCTACACACGATAGGGTTATCCTAAATATCACAATGTGCATACAATGAGCATTTTAATTAATTGCTATAAATTCTAATTAGTGTAAATTCTAATTAGTGTAAATTCAGCGAAATAAAATTAATGGAAATACTCACTTTTGCACCATTTATGATGCAATTAGCGAAGACCTGAAATTCGAATTAATGTGAACCTGAATTTAATATACAAACGTGTAGATAACATTTAAAAAAAAAAAAAAAATACATTTTATACTTTACCGATGCTCCTGAAATAGGAGATTCCAGATGTTTATCGCAAGCGACGAAAACATCGTTCGACTAATTTATAAAAAATTAAATAGTTGTAAATTGTGCAAAACACTACAATAAAAGTATTTTAATATACTACGTTAATATTTTCGTTTTACAAACACGACTCCGAATACTTACTGCGTCAGTCAAGTCATCCGTGCACTCCGGCTGATAAACAAGTAGAAAATCGTATTCATGCAAAATATTACGTTTTAATTTTGGTGTAAAATGAAATTGATGTTACCTTAGCATTTACGGCAAACACGCAGAAAGCCAAAAGAACAACTGCCGTCGTAAATTTCATTTTGTCGGATCGTTTTGGACCTTAATGCTACTGAATCTGGTACCGAAATAGTGTTGTAATACTTGAGAATTACGACGGCAGTTGTTCTTTTGGCTTTCTGCGTGTTTGCCATAAATGCTAAGGTAACATCAATTTCATTTTGCACCAAAATTAAAACATAATGCTTATACGGGTCTATTTATAAAGGATGCTCATAAAGAGGAGACACATACTTGTCAGGCATCAACTTGTATGCAACATGTGGTCTTGTCTGGGAATGAATAAATCAACAAGGTACGTGAGACAGCAACACGTTGCACAAATGTTGATGTCTCCACTTCATATGTGTCCTATACTATAAATAAACCTGTATAATCATCCCCATGTCTGGGAATGAATAAATCAGCCAATCAGCAAGGCGAGACATACAGAGATAGAAATAAACGTATTTGAACACCCATAATTCTAGTAATAAATTCATAAATAAATGTGTTATATCCCCTTCAGTTAGGCTTTTTTTAATAATGGGTGAAAACTTTAGAATTTAAGTATTTACATGTCCCTGATAGAAATGTACCTGTGCTGAATTTTTTTTAAAAACATTTCTGATCAATAATTACAGATTGGAAACATTTGTGTCTGCTGTGATCAAAAATTGAAAAAAATTCACTTTTATTATTCAATTTTTGTGTGGAATTTAGATGATTTTATTGTTATTTTTTATGAAATAAAATAAAACATTCTTCGTGCCCTGTTAAACGAAGAAAAACATTGAATTTGCAGCATTTAACGGGTTTCGCGTACGGCATTTATATGTATGTACGAGCCTTGCTGTAAAACAAAAAAGTATCCATCTTGAAAATCAAAATACAGTGGTACCTCGAGATACGAGTGCTCTGACATACGAGATATTTGAGATACGAGCCGTCGAGCGAGCGAAATTTTGCTTTGAAATACGAG
>JAUJYV010002294.1:0-13135 GCA_033995625.1 Ophyiulus pilosus
TCTGGGCAGCCGCCTAATCGGGGCAAAACGCCTCCGCCGGATGTGTCCAGATTAAGCGGAATCGACTGTATTTGTATTTTTACCTATCTACAATACTGCATACTGACTAAGTTTAGTACTTTTAAAGTTAGTGTTCTATAGAACACTAACTTTATGCTCAAGAATCTAAGCATTTGTATTCTGTAACTTTTCACATTTGTAAATATTTTTGATAAAATATGAATTAATCTAAGAGGTTACCAATCCATGTTCTTGCCCTAAAGCTGCATTCACGACACCTTTTAAAATGTATTCTTGAGGCACGGTTGGTTCCAGGTCTTTTATCAGATTATATGCTTCCGTAATGTCATCTTTAAAACAAAATATTTAAATAGAGACTATGATTATATACGTGATTTAACACAGAAATCCCAAGGGTGATCATGGGGGATTCAGACATGTTCAATTCAATTCAACTCAGTACCCTACAGTCAGCAAATAAATGCCATATGGTGGGGGGGGGGGGGGGGGGGTCGTACCCAATTTCAGGAGATTGCTCCTATGTCAGTAGCGACTTAGACATCATTGTTAGATTGAATTTTTATTAAATCAGGAGAATCGCCAGGTAGGCTATTCATGTTAATGAGATGAAATCAGAATCAGAGTGGATTAAAAGGAAATTGCACATAACAGTGTAAATGTTTCATATTTTGAGACATCTAATGTGTTTATTATTGTCATTTTTTAAATGTCTTAGTTATGATACATGTATAAACCAAATAAACAAAAGCTCTTTGGATTTCAAATTATTTTTTTAAAGTCGTGCTTTTCAAAAGTGAAAGAGCTCAACATTTTAGAGCAGTGGATCTGTAGGAATAATTCGAGGTTCATGAAGTTTTGCTTAATTTTAGGCATTTGAAACAGGGTTTATATAGGTTTCTAGTAGAATTAAGAAGACCAAAAAGTGTTCCACGAAATTAAAAAAAGATACACATTAAAATGAAAATAATTTCTTCAGTCTGTCGTGTTCAATCAATCAAATTTAGAAAATTCCATCAAATAAAAGAAAAGACCATCAAATAACAATTTATAGATGTAAAAATGCAAAATCACTGAAATTATCTTTATACTTTACAAATTATTGACAAATTTAGAAATATCAGCACCAACCTTGCTGTAAGTAGTATATGACCAAATTTAGTCGGGCTTCAGGAATCACATCTACCAAAGGCAACAACTCTCGTAAGGCACCTTCCCCACCACGAAAAACGACCTGCATCATATACGTAATAAAATGTTATAATATTATGAAATATAAATGTTAATAATAATGTAAAAAATACAGTGGAACCTCGATTGTTCTAGTTAATATGTAAAGAGCCTGTCTCGGTCAACCCCAAAATTTGGATAATATGGATGGTCGCGGCCATTTCGTATTAAAAATAAATTATACTAATATTCCCCTAATTTGTATTGTATTTCACCAGTATTCAACTTATTAATGTTAGGTTAGTTAATTAAAATTGTGGCACATATATGTTGTAATACACACGGCTGGGATAATATGAACACTGATAATCGGGGTTCTAATGTAATCAATTTTTGTTATTAAATATAAAATGTCACCAAATTATGCTGAAACAAGTCCCTTGCAAAAGTGAATGAATTGGACACGATATCCAGAAGTCCTTTAAGTTCGGCCTATTAAGAAACAGAAAAAAACGATAAACAAGATGCACTGCTTTTTTTAATGTTCTACATATAATAGAACCTGCGTAAGAAGTTTCAGTTGAAGGCGTTTTCACGTATAACAAGTTTAATCTTGTGATCCCCAGAGTATAAATATATTGAAATTTTCCGGTTTAACAACTATTCCCATATAAAAAAGTTTGAAAACTCCAGTCCCTTGAAAAACTAAAGAATACCCAATTTCAGGAGAATGCTCCTACGTCAGTAGCGACTTCGACATCTTTGTTAGATTGGATTTTTATTAAATCAGGAGAATCACCAGATAGGCTATTCCATCGTCTAATCGCATGCAAAAAGAAGGACCAATAGTAAGCATCGGCCGTCTTGGCACGAAGCTCGGTCAAAGAATTTGAGTGATTATGTCTACTCCTAGAGTGGTCGTTAGGCGTTAATATACGGGAAACAAGATGTGGATTTGGAGAAAAATTAAAACGTTTAAATAACCCCATAGATAACTTTTCGTGTCTGTTCTCGTTTCGTTAACGTTAGCTTGCTCAAAGTCTCTATTTAACATACGCCTGTTTAATAACATATTAATTACCTCAGCAGCTTTTCCATTATAAAGCCTATAATGATTGCAAGCTTTTAAATTTATGGCAGTAGTGCTGTCTGGGAAATGCTGCAGATATACAGACAGAACCTCCTGCAATTGGAAATAAAAAAATACTCAAGTACAAAAACATTTTAGCGTGTGGACAAAAGAAACCATATTTAAAATGTGGACAACCTGTGATACATCGTAGTAGTCCAGTTTGTAATAGCATAGCGCGATGTATACATTCAATGCCAGAAATTCCCTGAAAAATAGCTGGATTTATATGATGCTTGGAATTGAAAGCAATTTGTGCAAAAAATAAAAAAATATATAAATCGAGCATGTGTTACCTGTTGTCCAAGAGTACCCTTTTATAAATATCAATGGCTTCCTGATAGTGGCTCCGTAGATAATGGATTGAGGCCAAGGACAGCTGATCTTCCGTCACATCCTGCAGCTTTTGGTGGTAAGTCATAAGGCGCTTTTCGTCACTGAATTTGTGCGACAAGTGGAATAGGAGTCTTGTTTGCAGACTGGAATCTGGCCCTATCACAAGATTGAAAAATGAAATTTGGTGAATGACATTCTGATGAAAGTCAATTTTTTATTTATAAATCTCATCGTTTTGTAAAGAAAATGATATTTTTAGAAAAAGCAAAGAAGGAAAAAAAAACTTCCGAAATAAACGAAAATAACGATGCATTTGTAATTATTTTGTTTTTTTAAAGTTTTTTTAAATTCACAAACAATTCAGGGAATTTTTTTTAAAGAAAGCTAGATTCTTAAAAGATTCTTAAAGATTCACATTCTGATACCGTAAAGGATTATTTTTAAAACTTTTGCAGTTTAAAATTGTGGTTAAACAAATGATGAATTTTAAAATTATGCTGTATAAAAAATGTCTCCTCAAAACAATCAGTTAGGATTTATTCCTGCTTAAAATTAAAACAACAAACCATATACCTTGTTGGGCAGCTTTATCAGCCTCTGGATACATGCCAAGAAAGAAGTAGCAACATGCTAAACTTAACCACACCTCGATTGGGCAATCAGGCTTCTTTGTCAACCGAAGAAATTCCTGCAAGAAAGAACGAGTGAGAATATAGGCATGCTTGGGCACGACAACTTCAAGCTAGAAACTACCTACCTCCTTGGCGCGGCTATAATCACCAAGGTGAAAGGCACAATAAGCAATCCATAAGCTCGTCTTATCATCTGTTTTTCCGGTGTTTCGAAAAAACTAAACAGAAATAATAATTTTCACAAATCTTGAGCAATCACTTAAAATTCCTTAATATGACCATGTAGTAAGCTACCTTGAATTTTCATAATTTCATAAAAAACATTTTAAAAAAAGGATTCCACATCATACCTCCAAAAGAGTGATACCGCCATTATAATCACGTTTTTGCAAAAAATCTTGCAGAGAGGGTACTTGTTTCTTAAGCTTGGCATCGGAACCATCACTTGAGTGTGGCTCACTCACCTCTGCAGGTTTAGATCTTGATAAAATCTGAAATGCATTATTGATCAATTAGATCAAAAAATATAATGTCATACAGTATTTGGGGGCTGGTCTGTTCAACCATTATTAGGGCACATCCAGGCTATAGTTATAGTTAGTTGGCAACCGAGAGGCATCCTGAATGTAAAATAAGCGATACATGAAAGTACCGTATAATATTTTATACAGTAGAACCCATTTAATTGCAGAGTGATCCGGCAAGCCGAAAATGTGCAATTAACCGCGGTTTATGCAATTATCCGGTCACATTGATTCCATACAAAAGTTGCACATGGGGCTTGTAACTTTAATATGTGCGTTTATCCAGTATGTGCAATTATCCGGGATCACATCATGTCAAAATATATGGCAAAAGTTCAGGGCATGGAGAATATGTATGTGCAATTACGCGGGTTAGACTGTATTTATGAATTACGGTAATAAATAAACAGTAGCCCATTTTCTTGGGATTGTGATAAGCACAACATGATTTCAATGACGAGAAGTAAGAATGACTAAATGAAGACCAATATTAGTAATTTATTATAGCTAGGGGACATCGGATTTTGTACCCACCCTGTATAAAAGTGACAGTAGGCCTACTTGTTTTTCGTATATAATGTCAGGAAATGCTTTAACGCAACGCATAATTTGTCTACAATACAATAACGATTAAGAATTGGACTCATGCTTACCATATTTCTTATGCAAATTTAAAAGTCATCCATTCTTCGCTTTATTATATAGTTTGTCATTAAATCAACATGTACATTTCCCAAAGTTTGGAGTTCCATAGTAACTATAGTTACCAAACCAAAACAAAGTGAGGTAATCTAGCAACGGCGCTTCAGATGAGACACGTAAGAGCGGGAAAATTTAAATTTAAGAGTAATATTGCACAGGGAATTTCCTACCACTCATTTTTAGACTAAACAAAGACCAAAGAAAATTCATCTAACGATTAATTGTTTGGTTCTCGGACAGAAGCTCAAAAGGCCAAAAACCTAACGTAACCCTTTCCAACCTCACCATGCAGGACCTCCATGCACTCTCGTAATTCATAACAAAACTTTAATTTAAATGTCACAAACAGAAATAATCATATTCATATATAGAAATATATTAAAGGAAATTTATAATTTTACAGTATGTATTAAAAAATGCCAAAAAAAGGGATTTTTATAAATTATACAAAATTCTGACTTTGGAACATACTCACTAAAATTCTACATACGATATTAAAATTGCAATGAAAAATGTAATGCACGATAATATTTTTGCTATTGATATATTTCTTATTTATTTTGAAATTGTATTTTCGCAGGAACATCAAGGCCATACAAAGAGCAGCCGTATAGCGAGGTATATTCAAAATTAACAGTCAGGAGTAATCTCCTGTTCACCAGACTATGTCTGATGTTCTGACTCCTCACCAAACTTACTTAAAGTTTCTTGTAAAACCAAGATAGCAAAAGATGGCTGACACTACTAGAATAACGTTTAAAATGCTAAAACCATATGATTTTCAGGTTTATTCATTACAATAGCACGATTAGGTTGTATTTCAAAATAAAAACTATTGCTATGATAATGCATATAAGAACATCTATTTTAATTTCATTTGTTTAAAAGCAAGCACATTTTAACATTTTCCTCTGACAATCTGGCTCTCCTGTTGGAGAATTTCGCTCCACTTTTCATAAAAATTCTCTCCGAAGGTACACACGTGGCTTGTCCACAAAGGTACTTCCTTGCCATTGCTGATAAGATGGGAAACTGTGTCTGGTATTTAAACCAGAACTCTCCAACACTACTGCTTCTTTTTATATTTGGCAAATTTAAGTATGTGACCACTTCTTGGGCTGCCACCGTGTTTGGCAGGTCAGCACAGTGTTTCTCCACCTGCGAAAAACAAAGTTAAACTAATTACCACTTCTCCAGAACCTTTCTGTCGCATTTTTAGAGTGGCACATTTCTGTCACACTTGCGGAATGTTGATAACTGCACTTGTCAAATCTGGCTGCTCTAAGCTCGACCATCTCTATATCTTGAATATGAACCATCTTGTGAGGGTGCCAAATAGGAGCACAATATTCCAACATAGGGTCCTCACATTCTCGATATATGCGTTGAATGAATCTAACGAGTTGGTATGCTGCACCATCAATTTTTGTGAAATGGTGGTTCCAAGAGAGGTTTTCAGTAATATAAACCCCCAGATACTTGACAGTATCAACGACAGCGAGTTGAACACCATCCAGAAAGTACTCGATCAGGTTGGCAAGTTTTCCATTTACGAGAGAAGTGCACCAATTTCGCCAAGAATTTCACCTTATTTAATTTTAACTTCCATTCATCGCACCAGGAAGCCAGTACGACGAGATTTGCCCCCAATTTGGGTTACTAGACAGCGATTTTGGAAGGTCGTTTATGAATAAGAGGAAAAGGAAGGGCCCGAGGACTCAACCTTGGGGTACACCAAAGGTTGTCTGCCAAGCTTGATTCGAAATGTTGGAAATGCGAATATCCATGAAATGATAAGGGGATTGATTCCATATGATTTAACTTTTAGTAACAAACGTTGGTGAAGGACAGTGTCAAATGCCTTATCAAAAACCAAAAATATGGCGTCTATTTCTTTATCATCGTTTAATGAACTTTGGATATCATGAATAAAGAGGGCCAGCTGCGCATCACAAGAACGTCCCTTACTGAACCCATGCTCATTATCAACAATTAAACTTTCCTGATTAAGGTGATCCATAACCCTCGATTAAATAATATGCTCCAGTAATTTCACAACTACTGAAGTAAATAGTTTGTTTTAAAAACTGGGTAGATATTTGCATATTTCCAGTCATCAGGAAGACTGCCAGAGTCAATGGATTGTTGAAACAATTTGGATAAAAATACACTAATCACATGATCGAGCCAGATCCTTTAGAACTCTTGGTGACATGTTAGTTGTCAGGACCAACAGATTTTTTGAGGGGATAGTGCTTCAAGATGTTTCAGGACACCCTCACTAGATACATGCACCTCTTCCATTATAGAATCAGTAAGTTTAGTTGATATATAAATCCTGTTAGGAAAAAAAAAATCATACCTCTTTGTCAAAATCCGCCCATAATTCATCGCCATGTAATTGACTGTTGGCATCAGAGTCCACCGATAAACAACCATTTGGTGATGATGCTACAGCTGTACCTGACAACTTGGAGGACACGTGCTCATCAGACAAATGCTTGGCCAGTTTCTCAGCCTCGGACTTCAGGTTGTCGATGGACGCTCCCAACAAGGACGAATTTCCACCGAATGCCAAGTTCTTGAAGCGGGGGTCTAAAAGTGTGGCAATACCTAAAAGCCTGAAATAAAGATTGAGAAGTATGTATATATTGGAAACAGTGAAACTTAGTATTGCCACTGCAATATTTACCTGCTTTTCTCATATTCTTTGGTTATCCTCTTCAGTTCTCCACCAATAGCTACGGCCAAAGCATGAGCTGCATCGTTCAAATCTCCTAACTCGGAGACGTTACCCTCCCGCAAAGTATCAGCATTTTGGGTGGTAAGTCTCAGCAAATTCCTCAAAATCGGAATTATTTTAGAAATGGTAACTGATTTGTCCGTACTCAATTCTTTGGATATTTGCACAAAGGGCTGAAGAACCTAGTTTTGTGAGAAAAACGATTAAGATCAGAGTACGTTCCTTGCAGATTATATCTCGATAAATTATTTCAATTTAATGCAATGTACCAACAAAACTGATTCATATTTGGAATATTTTTAAAAGTGCATTGAGAAATTACTTTAATTTAAACATACGGTAAAATTGTGCAACAATTTTGAAAAATATCAGAATAACTCATCGGAGAACTTAATGATTGGGAGATAATCAGAAATTATAAAAAATAATGATTCAACATGCCATGAAGAAGAAACATCTCTAAAGATGTGAAACAATACTTTTAACGTTTTCCGGGATACAATTCGCATGATTTTTATACAAATATTTACGGCACAGTGCTAAAAATAAGGTAACACATCGCAACATTTTTGACTGAATTACATACTTTGATACACCGTTCGACGACTCGCCAGTTTGATGGAAAAATTGTGGGCAGATCTTCAGTTTCGTTGACTACTGCAGACACAGGATCACGCAGCTCGATAAGCCGCTCCATCATCAGAAAAGTAGAGATCCATTGTGTTTTCACGTCCATTATCAACTTTTTTCCAGACAGATTTGAATTTGCCATCACTTCTTCAAATTTTGCATTTGCTGATGAGCAGTGCTTCAAGTGGTTCACCACCGTTCTCATTTTGACTATTATATTGGTTAATTCTACAATCGACTCAATTGCATTTTTGATCAAAGAATTAATCGTATGGGCCATACAAAGCACGGGTCGTAGCCCATGCATCTGCACTGCCGCATCAACATTTTCTGCACCATTTGTTGCAATGCAGACAACTTTGTTATCAAGATTCCACTCATTCAAAATTGTGCGGACTAATTTGGCAAGATTATTGGTGTCGTTTGATTCTGTAACCCTACAATATGAAAAAGAAAAAATGTTTTTTTCAACTAATTTCATCCCACAGTACACAAAATGGCGCTAAAAATTCTCTGGATACAATGAATCATACTTACATGCACACATCGAGAAGGCGGGTTTGAAGTACAAATTTCTCATCAAAATAATGGCAAGTCACCGAGAGAAAGCTTTCGTTGTTGTTCGAAGTCCAGGAATCCGATGTTAAAGCAACGTCTTTTACAAACTGAAATAACAAACGAAGGAAAAACAACTTTTATTTAGCCTTTCCAAATATTTGCAATTAAAAACGAGAAATTGTTTCTTGTTATCTACCTGCAACTCTTCTTTGCATCGAATTCTAGAGTTGACTACTTCGGTGTTCATCATTGTCATAAGAGATTTTCTTGATGGCAGATTATATTTTGGTTCGATGGTCTTTAGAAGTTCACAGAATCCAACGTCTTCCACGATATCAAAAGGTTGCATATCAATGGCAAGCATGGCAATTAATTTTTCGTCGATCCTGTTTTTAACGCTATATGTATCTATTGTAAAGCGTGAATAAACAATATGGTATATAAGTAACAGAACGAAGAACAACATTGTTTTTCTTGGCATTATGAGAATATTACTCAGAAAAATTAGACTGTAATGCAAGAATTTTTGATTTGATAAAATGTCAATTTCTCGAAAACACGTACCAATTGCAGCTATCCTTCTTCTAACAGCTAACTGGTTTTGATCAATTATTGAGACAGCTGTAAGGGAAAAGTTTACTAAATTAATTGTAAGAGGCAATGCTTCGTGTCCCTCAACAATCATTCCTGGTCAATTAGTCTCAAGTTGTACGGCGTTTGGATGGCAGAGCAGCAACAAAGGTCACCATAGAAACTCACAGACTTAAAAGTTACTAGTTTTAATTCAGAAGCGTGGGCCCCTCAAGTCAGTCAGTCTAAAAGTATCCGTTAAATGCTTGCAAGTGCATCATTTTCGCCAGTTTAATTTGTGTTGAAATTTCATGATCAAACTTATTAATAAATAATGCCTTTTGATTATAACAATTTTGGTAAAAATCACCACTTATCACGAAAATTGATCCTCACTGAAAATCGACAGATCCCACAATTTTCGGAAATTGTCACACACACACAAAATATTTTCTAAGTGGATAGCCTATGCGTTTATGGAATATAAGATTTATTTCTTGAAAGTTGAAGTATGTTTAACTGTAAAATAAGAGAGCTTCATTTGAAAGTAATGAAGATTTTCAAAGTGAAAATACCTTTTTTTATGTATAATATTTAGAAAACATAGATTATTAAGCACCATAAAGAATTATTTAATTCCAAAGGAGAAATTTTATACTTAAAATATAGTGTATTTGTTTTTAATAAATATGTTTGAAAATCAAAATGTATGCATTTATTCTTTGATAGTTTAAAATAAGGCGAGTTGTCTCAGTTTAAAATGTGATGGTGGATTCATGAATTAAATAATATTGTTCCAATTAAAAATATAAAAAAGAAGAAAAAAAAATTTGGCATTTTACTTTGTCAACTGGACTTACGGGAATAAATTTCTGATGTGGCAATATCCAAAATCTTTTGTTTCTTTGTTCGAGGTGACTCAAAAGACTGGGGTACCAGCTGAATCTGAATTAATGGTAATGAAGGAAACAAGTAAGATAAACACTTTCAAACATTATCTATATTACATCATTTATAATATCATGTTATTGGCAATAAATTATGAAGTTGATATGCAGTTTTCCAATTTGAAAAACTCCCAATCATAGAATATTCTGCATGTGGTGTAGTGATGCAAATTAAGTTACCTGGTAGACTGATGTCTGCCCCTCAGTTTGAGCTACCAGTTCCCCTCCCCAAGGATCCACGTCTGTTGTCGGAACATTAGTAACGTCGCCTTCGACAACTTGTTCTTCAAAAACGGCGATTACATTCTCGGAATTTGCCGCTTCCATCTTGCGGGCATCTGTGTTATGCTTCTTTTGAATGTGGCGCAAAAGGCTGGAGGTGCTCTGATTGTATGCCATCTTCATTCCACAAAATCCACATTCAACCACCATGACATCAGCACGACCTCTATTCCCTGGTCTCATCCCCAATTTCTTGAAATATTTCCATACTGCGGATCGCATCTTCCAAATCACTGATTCAATCACGGTATATAAACGGGCCACATAAATATCAATGTAAATATCCTAAATATTGTTTGCTCTCGCTTTGTGTTTACGATTCTTAAATGGTTTAATAACACAGCTGATCGTTCTCTCTGCAGAACTGCAAAACAAAATAATAATAATAATAATAAGGAATGTTAGAAGCAAGGATTTTTCTGAATTATTTATACAAGCATATTCGAGAGAAGGACTCACAATTGCTATCATATAGCTGGCGCCAGCCCATATTTTAGGACCTTTAGTCGGCCAAAAAAATTTCATTGGAGGTTAAAACTACAAAGGTGACAACAGTTCAGCTGTAACACCCACCTGGACTTTCAACATATTCATCCACCAAGTGTATCGAGGATTCACTTATATCACTAATATTATGTTTATTAATTTACTGCGTTCAAAATAAGCAAATCCGGATAAACCCCGTTTCAGAAAAAAAGGACTGCTTTGCTAGACCGAATAGCTATAGCGCACGTGAAAATCCCCACAATGAGCACAGGATTTAGCACCGGTCTTTCATCAGGTGCCCCACTTGCAAACGGCTGGATAATACCATTTTTGGAGACGTACGCTCCAAGAGTCTAGCGCTGCCATATAAGTGAAATCGGTAGCGGTATAGAGCACCAGGTGCTTCAGAAGCCCTATAATTTAAATAGGGTAGCATGAAGTCAATTTGTCCTTAGGCCCTATGGAATATAACTTGCTAATAATCAAGTATTGACACCATACCAGTCATTTGTACTTTATTTAACTACAGATTCGCTGTCCAGGATTTCAAAGGGGTGCAAGACAAATGTAAATGTTTGCATTGCCTCGATAAGCCCAAGCAGCAACATTAGTGAATGTATGTGGGGAGCCAGGAAGTGACTTTTTCACAGGGCCACAAGACAAATGGCTGGGGAAGGGGGCACAATTATTATCTTTTGCCTATATGGTGCAAAGTAACCTGCGCATCAGTGCTGCAGCTGGGGAGCATTTCTGCTGTTAGTTCTACACTTAAATATAGAATTGTCACCCAGATTAGTATATATTCCCAGAATTTGGTCCATACATAGGCGATCGAGTGAGGAACACCTGATGAAGGTCTAATTTGTATACTACTAATCAACCACATGAGGCATATGGAATTAATTAAGCTGTGATTTCAAAATTCAATATCCCTTATACGTACATCCCATTTAAACGCTACAACGATGATAATTTTAAAATAAAATTAATAATGTTGATGCACATGTAGGTACATTATTTAAAATCTTTTAAGACTCGAATGAGACTCGGAAATAGGGCGGCACAGCTCGGTGTAGGTGCCGAAAAAAAACCCGATCAACCAGTAGGAATGAAACTCTAAACTTGAACTCGAGTAATTCACCGGGCAATTTAATTTACTCAGGGTGTTTGTTTGCTGACGCCTTTTGAATCATTTGTAATCGAATGGTTCATTTGGTATTTTATTTGCAAAAACATAAAAATGGCGTAGAAACATCAACTTTGGTGCAATTTTCGATCAGAAGCATGGACGAGAGCATGCATTTGCATTGATCCGCTGCACTGTCATAAGATGTGTAAAAAGAAAATTGGCATTTAGTTGAGATTCACTTACCATTTGTACAAGGCATAGATACTTCCAACTTATCGAATAAAAGCTATATCTGCAGTTTTTTATATTTCGAATGACAACAATCGTGAATGATTATACGCCTTTTCAATAGAGAACCAATACGGACAAGAGTGCCAATCTGCGACAATTCAGCCGTTTCGAGGGGTAACAACATTAACTAAAGGCGCTTTTGCTTGCGTCCGCGGGGACTTTTGCAAAGCCTTGAAGTTGAAGAAAAGTGTTGGAATTTGTTTAAGAAAATGTGCTTCTTGACCAATATTCAAACTAATATTAATAAAATACTAAAAATGTCAATGAAATCTGCAAAAATTAACATTACATATTAGAAATCGTTCGATCCTTTTTAGAATATTTTAGATAGCAGAATAAATTGATTTTGGTTTTGATGCCACTCATTTTTTGTTTCTAGTTGCTTTGTCATTTTTCACAATAACTTCTTATTATAAGAATTTTCTAAAAAAATATTGGAAGCCATCGTTTTTTTTTTAACTGTTTCAAATCCTCGATCCAAAGCTCAGAAGTTAGTTAAAAAGATGGCCATCGGTGACCGAACATTTCACCTCGACGAATTTCTTCGAGGCCACGTGAAAGCTTGAGCATATTTTCGCAGATTATCGCACGGATCTTGAAAATATGTCATATGACATACATGACTTTACAATAAATAACGGCAAGAAAACTTTGCGTTTACACCTTACAGCATAAAACGTGGTATACAACTTCATACATTTGATTGCTTTGACGAGGTTCCGTACAACTTCGTTGTATTGAAAATTATTATAATTAAAGCCAATTATTGTGCAAGACATGATGAAACTTCTTAAGGGCAATCGCAGAAAGTATATTAAAGAAGGCATTTTAATAGTAGAGAGTTTGAGCCATCCAACGATATTGATAACGTTAACGAGAAACAGCGCGGGCATTCTGGAATGGCATTGGAATGCCATGCTTCGCATAGGGTAGTCCTTGACATTCCAGTCCGCCAGCACTGTTTCTCGTTATCGTTATCGTTTCGTTA
>JAUJYV010002295.1:0-13133 GCA_033995625.1 Ophyiulus pilosus
TTTCATTACAGTTTATTTCGTGAACATTTTAATTTTAAGAGATTTTATTTTCTCTATATTTCCAACGTCTGCTATCTTAACTATGTTTCTCGGGGTTTCTCACAGTTGTTTTTATGGATGGGAGAAATTCTCTAAGTGGCTGCTCTTTCTGATGAGAGTGTAAACCGAGGTCCGATGTTGATTGTTGCACATTAAACACCTCTCGAGAGGGGAAGGAAGTCCCCCTCGTAGGCAATACTCTCAGGGTGCATGTGATGAAGGTTCATCCCCTGACGTTGGTGTTTAGCCCTCGTGTTGATGAAATATGCCAACGTTAAATCAACAAACAACAGCAACCACCGCTACTGAAATTGCACCCTAATATTGAAAACAAAGACGTCAAAAGTTGACATTGCACAAATGCGCAGACACCCTACAATTGCCTCCATCATTTCTCTTTTTTTTTTCTTCTAATTCTCAACCTTTCCTGCCAAATTTCCATCTTAAATAGCTTCGTGATGTTTTTATGCCCTGCTTAGCTGTCTCCACAATGGCTTCGTTCGCCCTCGGCTTCTGAACGCCTCTGTTTTGAAATATTAACGTGATATGCGGAATGTTCTCAAATGGCGCGAATAAAGCGCTGTAAATCAAGCGAACGCCGCGAATTCGCAGCGAAAGATAACGTCTTGCTACTATTTAAACACTAAATGCCATAAAATAGTTCATGCGAAGTTGGGCTGTAGTCTCGCTGAAAATGGCCTCCTCGACTGCCTGCGAGTCCAATAAAGACGTACGAGCCCCCAGAAATCGATGGCCGACGTCGTCATCTTGCCAAGGAGCCATTAAAAATCCGTCGTGGAAGTGGACAGAGTGTTAACAACTTTTCGGCTTTTTTCTTCGGATTCTCTTCTGAAAACGTTATTCCCTCAACAATGAATGACGCCCATAAACTGACCCTTTGTCCACTTTTTTTTTTGTAGGACAGCTCGCGCAGGTCTGTTACGAAGAGGGGGGGGGGGAAGGGGTATAAAACGCGGCGTAAATTTCTTCGAGTTTATATCGGGTTATTTTTATTGTCCATCAGTGTATTTCATTAAACATCGATCGGTGTCAAGGCATGCCTTATTAAATTCATTGGAAGATTCATGGCGCTGTAACTTGTCTTCTGTGGCCGTTTTTAAAGCCGCAGAAAATTGCTTATTTGGCTTTTCCTCGCAAAACCTATTTCGAAAGTTACTTTTCGAAACTGCGGCACTAGAAGTACAATATAACCGAACATGGTAATGCGACGAGGTTTAGTCTATTTTGTCATCGTTGGAAGAACCTTATAAGTTTAGACTAGACGGTTTGTACGTTTCTTGAAACCAATGTAATTTTATTATAACGTTTATCATAAACTAGTAAATCGTTTGTCATTACATTATCTTCTGATAATGTAATGACAGGCTATAATGGGAATCATGTGCTTTACTTAAGAAATGCAATATACAATATGATACGACATAGTATTACAATATACCTTATTCAGAATTATATCATTATATCGCAAGCTTCGAGTGGCATAATAGTACGTGTGATGGTAGCAGTGGCGGCTCGCGTTTAGGCACTGTGGAACTGCAGCACTCCCTATTTTCACTTGATATTATTGATAGCATTTAATATAATGAGTCCTTTTTTCTTTAATTCGTTCTTTAAACTTGTACAATATATAATCCGTAAGCTTAATGTCAGTTTATGAAAATACAAAAATCTTTGTATGGAACTGTGCGCTTCACAGTTCCAGCGGCGTGGTGTTTGACTATTGTGCGCATGCACACATAGGAAGCTGCACGCGAGGCAGAACACTGTCGCTCCCGCAGTGCCGACTTTTCTGGAGCAGCACCCCCACTAATTTTAGCTACGAGCCGCCACTGGATGGTAATTAGTCACGTGATGTCGTCCGATGTGATATCTGCATTATATCCTTTGGATGGCACATGTACTGCACTTGCTTGTGAATTAATTATAAACTGTTTTGATCAGGAAATAAATGTTTTGGATCAAGAGCTACCAAGTTGTTGAACATGTGTTACAATAATCATAACTATAGAGTCATTTGAGCATGTGATAACTTCGTATTGTTGGCATTTCTCTGAGGAAGTATCTGCTATTTTGCAGCTTGTCAAATAACGTTGTGAGGACTGTTTGATAACCGTCATTGATTAATCAATCAAACCTGACTATTTTGAAATGACCAGTTGGTCCCTTTGTTTTACCTTACAATTCCGCAGAACATTTTGTAATTATTTTAAAGAAATTTCTACATGAATTTGCTAAAATGTGGTTGCATTATTGCAGTTTTCTCATTAAATAGTGTTCCATTGAGTATATTTGCCAGCTTTCGTCTCCGTTATTTCAGCGGGGTTTCTTATGTGCACCGGAAGACTTCAAAGAGCCATGAAAAACCAAGCATCTTTAGCATAATACTTAGTCTGAATTAAAAGAAATAGATAACCGCAAAATGCCTCGGCTTACTGGATGTGAGAAAACGAAATGAGCCGTAATAGTTGACCGCAAAAAATTAATAAAAACGAAAGGATTTTTTTTGGAGGGAACTGCGCGCCGTTGGTTCTTAATCCTGATTAAACAAAACTTCATTCGTTTGACTCTGAAGCAACATGCCGAGTAGTTGAATGGGAAATCTCCAAGGCTGGATGTGCACTACATACGAGCATGGACAGGGTTTAATATCCAGTAAACCCGGTTGCACATGGCATCTCCAGAACAGCTTTGAATTTCAGCGCACGTATCGATTTTTTCCCCACTTGCATTTTGCTCCAGTCTTTAAAACGAAAATTAAGAAGATTAACTGGGTGTGGCGTTTCCAGGGCTCTTAAAGATGAAACACAGTAAGGGGCAGGGTGTATAAGCCACGTGGTTTTCGAATCAATTATACAACTACCCCTAAATAAGCCGGGCACACAAAAGGCACCAATATCGATTAGCCATTATCGTTTTAAACACGTTGGTCGTGTTCAGAGTGGATGGTACCTCTTGTGTGCTAAATATCTATAGAGCAAATGCGTTGTACAGGGTGTCCCATGCCAGTACTTTCACCACCTATGTTGTAATCTGTAATTCCTTTTCTGCACAACGGAAATTTGAAAATAGTATTATTTTTAAAATTAAAATTTTAGTTTTACACTGTCTAGCCAGCCGATTAGGATTCTAGCGAGTTTGTAAATCACGTGACAACAAATACTGTATAACGTGTAATGAAATGATACGCTTGTTTGCTAAATACCATGCATGTGGAAAATTGCAATACTGCTTTTGTACAGATAATTTACTTTCACGATCAGTAAGCAAAAAAGTGACTTTTGCTTTTTTTTTATTTTCTGCTGGAAATAAAATACAATGCTGAGGGCAAATCAAATATTTATACCAGGATGAATCGCAACCACGTTTTCGTGTAATGTAATTTATCATGAAATTACAGTCTGCTTACCAGACGATAAAAACGTCAAATGCCAGGAGTGTTTTTTTGGATTTGAACAGAACAGGCAATCAAAAATTTATTCGTGTTATTTTAGGTCGTTTCAATCTTTACCTCGTTATTGTCTTGGTAACAAATTTAAAGATTTCCACATTTGGAAATGTGCAAATTTTACCTGTGTTTTTATAGTGATTACTTCAGATAATGGACAGTTTGAGCCAGCCAATGTCTTTATAATGACATTAACTGTAATGGCGGGAGGGAAAGCACCACGCATGCGCATTCATGGCGTTTAGTTAGTTCATTGGGTAGTTCAAGGCAATGCTCCTTCTTTCCCGCCATTACAGTGAAGGTTAGTATAAAAACGTTGGCTGACTCAAACTATATTTTGGTTTAGCATTGCCTCCATTTATAAAGTGCAATAAACATTCATAGTGTCAATGTGTCCATAAAGAACTATAAATGTGTGTTTAAAGCTAAATGCTTTTGTCTAACAGTATGGTGCATGGGCAATTTTTGTTTCCATATTCCACATACTGAAAGAGGATATAAGAGTTAAAATCATCAGAAACAATGCACGCTTCTTACTTGTATCATATTTTGCTGCATGTATATTGTTGGTGCACTTCGACACTGAATGTGGATTTATGTACTACCCTTAAGCTCAGAAACTCTCTGTCCTATAATTTGACACACGAGTGCAATCTCACTTCAAGTGACCATTTCTGCAAATTTTGTTGAACGTTTTCTGACGTTAACTGATGCCCAACTAACGATTGCAAATGAGATTACTCTCTTACACGTAGCACTTAATATGGTTGTAATTAATTTGAACCCGAATCAACCCTTCACATTCACCTTGGCAGACGAATGCCTTGCCATTTAGATTCCGGTTTTCACTGCTCCTTGCATTTAAATAAATTGAATAACGCATCTCATTGCTCTGGAGGATTACCATCACATGGAATTAAAGCAAGTTATTATGCTCAGAAGCGATCTATCTTATCTTGGTTTCAATTTCAGTTAAATGCCATCCATTGGGGGATAAACAAGGGAATGGGCACTAAAAGTAACCGCACGTAGGCATGCTGCAACTGCTTAAAACATGACGTAGAAAATTGCGCACCGAATTCGCATGATATATGGGGCATGCTTTTCTCTCTTCCTCTCTATGGATTGCACGTTTTCTCAAAGATTGGAAACTTTAAAGGGCAGAGGACATCATTGCCTTTTTTCATTTCCTGCGCATCATCACGATCAGTTGAATCCGTCGTTTTAGTAGCACTGTATACACGTGAAAAGGACAAACTTTTGTACTATCGACAATTTTTTTTTCTATACATACTGCAAATTTATAGCTCTTTGTCCTTCAAGCAATTTCTGCTCTAAAAGTTAGAACTTTAGAGTGCTTCTGTTTACTAAGTCCCGCGTGTATTTATGGAGAATTCCGCCTGTAAGTCTAGGTAATACAGATACATCTGTTTATCATTATGAACGTTTATCATCGACATTTTTCTTAATCAAAGAAATATGTTGAATCGCACTACTCTTTTAGTTATAGGGTTGTTGCATATACAGTCCACCAACTATAAAATGCACTGTTCATATTGTGCACAGTTCATATAGTGCACAGTTCAGTTCAATTATAGTGTATTTCAATCGAATGTTTGCATAAGGTTTCTGAAATGCGAGTCAAACATAAACATATTTTACTGAATTTTGAAATTTTTGATAAAGCTAACATTAATAATTTGATGACATAGATTATTAGACAGTTTTCGCATGCCAACGTCTTTATACTTACCTTTATTTTAATGGCTGAATAGGTGGAGACACGCATTGATTGCGCAATGAACTAACTGAACGTCATGAGTGCGCATGCGTGGTTCTTCCCTTCCCGCCATTAAAGTTAAGTATAAAGACGTTGCCATGCGAAAACTGTCTAGTATACTGCAAGGCACTTCAGAATTTTGATCAAGTATTGCAGAGTTAAATTTAGTTTCATTCTGATTTTGATGCTGGTTGTTTTAAAAAAAATTCATTCTTGATATAGTCTAGCTTTCATAATCTGCAAATTCAAACACAGATGGAAAGTAAACTAGCATTGGTTTCACCACATATGGTTTTGCGTCTTCATGATGCTGTCTCCTAAAATGTACCGTCATGTTTAGAGAAGGCTAAGAGCCAAATGTGACCATATTATATCCGACCGTGATAAAGGGCTTAACGCGGATGCAAAAATATTAATGCACCATGTGCATGTGATATGAAGATGCCTAAGCGTAACAACCGCCAAAGCTGCCGTACTTAACCGTGTAAATTCCAATCAATAACATCGTAAACATGTGGTGTTAAAGCATGTTTTGTTAAAAATTTGGTTACTTTGGAAAGCCTGTATAGCCTTGGTTTGTTTCAGTAAATATTCGGACTGTGATGCCGGTAATTCCTGGCTTATTTTGACCCCTAGGGATGCGAAATTAGTACGCTGTTGCTTGAAGCATCCACTCTGTATAGCCAACGTCCAAATATAGCCAGGTTTCAATGCGGCAGGCCAAACAAGCAGCCAGTGGCAAATGTTTTGCGTAAATTCTTTCTTGTAATCTGATATAATGCAGTGGAGGGCGAGATGCAGACATGCATTTTAATGCTACCATCAATTATTTAGTGCCAGAGGATAAGCTTGACTAGTTTCCGTCTGAGGAGCCTCATGAATGAAATTCCAAGATGATGGTAAAGGAGTAGTAGTTGCTTTCATGCAGTAAACGACATTTTTTATGGTTTGCAGGCAAGATTGCTTCTCTTTTCACTAAAAAAAACCGACCTAGGTTTAGCAGTGCTTGGATTTTTAATTAGTATTCTCGGAATTCTGTTTTTGTGGGGTCTTTCTGGTGGGTAAATGAGATTTTTAAAATTAAACGTTCACATTTTTTTAAAACGATTGTTCTTACAGGAAATACATTTTGGGGACATTTTAAAAAAATGTCTCCAAAATTACTTCAAAAATTGACCCCCTTCCCTACACCCTGTCCACACGGTGTCCATTTTGGCCCAGACACCCCTCTCATAGACGTCCTTAATTTTTTTTATTTTTTTTTAAAGTAGGGTGTCCAGAAAATGTTTTGGAACGTAAAAAGGCCCATCCTATAGATTTCCAAGCACCAGTCTCACTGCCAGTTCAGCGACATTTTTCCAGATTTTTCTGATTAACGGAAATGTCCTGACCTCGAAGAGAAATTCCAGCATAAAATTAGTGTTTAACACAAATTTAGGCATAATTTCCGACTTTCTGGAGGTTTTAAAATTAAAGTACATTTGGGACTGGGTTTCTTCTGGTTTTCTTTTCCTCTTTCACTGACCTTTAGAACTTAATTAAACAGAAAAGCCAAAAATTGAAAAATACCATCATTAGTGGACGTTCATAATGGCTTCGCCCCACCATTCTCCCTGTCCACATGGTGTCCACATGCAAGCAGACCCCCCCCCCCCCCTTAATTTCGTGAGGAAGTCCTTCTGGAATGGTCTGTTTGGCCCCACAAAAGATTTTGTGTACAAACTTATTTATCCGTATGCTCTCAATTCTTATAAAGTAGAATCGTTTAACGCTAACTTATAAAATTTGTCATTGGTTGTGCCAAGTCTTTCTTCTGTTTTCTGGGAAATTTAATTGTATATTATCATTTAATCTTTAGCGTGATTATGGTGATTTTGCACACTAATGAATTTGAAAATGCACCCTTCCAATGACCATTTTTGTTAAAATTATGGCAGTTTGTCAGAGCGAAGGCCTTCAACGAAGACATTGACTGAATTTTAGCTATTAGCGAAAGACGACAGCTGTACTCGTACACAAAATGTCAAATTGACGTTGTCATTAACTCGTTTGCGAAAGGGCTTTGTCGCTTTAATACTGAAATTCAAGAAGCTAAGCCTCGTGCTATAGCTTTTTCTGTGACCGATATCAACGCTTCGCGTTTATTCATGTTGCTGATGCAACTGCAATTATAACTTTAATTAAATGTTGTCAACGATGGCTCCCGCAGTGTCACACAAACTTTTCTTTATTGAAAATTGGACATATCCTAGTATTCAATTTAATAAAGTCAATAGCGAAGCACGATAGCAAATATGCGTATAATAAACATTCCACGCAGGGTGCCCAAACTCGTTTCACGCCGTTTTTAGTTTAGCTAATTATTTTTTTTAATAAATTGTAGATTCCATAAGTATTATAACAAATAAAAATCGTGAAATTTTGCTTTTTTCGTTGCCTTAATTTTGCTAAGTGGCCACGTGATAAGCCTGAATTGGCATTATTACCAAATTAATAATTGACATTTATAGAACAAGTATAAGTATGTTCGTATATACCTCTGCTACATTTCAGAAATTGAACAACAATTATTCGATTGTAGCAGTAATATTTACATATTGCGTTACATCAGGTACTTAGCGGTACTTATTTATACTCGTGAATTGACTCCATCTTGTTTTGCAAGTTTTAGCCCTCAAAAACATGGGAGGGGCTTATACTGTACACGAAACATCATGCTAACACTGCATAAAAATCCCCACTCCCTATAAATGACTATTTCTGTATTGTAAGGCAAATATTCAGTGATTCATGGAATAATATTGCTTTAATCGACATGATTTTTTGTATCGTACATGAAATGGAGAAAAAATATTAAATGTTTTTTAAAAATTATTGAGATTTGGGTGGGGCCATTACTTGTATAATTAATGTAATGGGAATAATTGACAGGTAATACTCGTAAAACATGCGTGTGTGTATACCAGTGTTGTATTAGTTCATGTATTTGGATTATATTAAAATTGACAGATTCAAAGCTGAATTATCGTACTCTCTCTCTTAGGAATAATGTTGGAATATTGTATGTTGGTTAATCAAATAACTAACTCGCCTTGATACATATCATATTGAGAAAATCACAACCATGATGAGAAAATCACAGCCATGATGAGAAATTTCAAAATTATAAGCATTGGCTTCAAATGTTGTACATTTTGAAGCCAAAATAAAAGACAACAGATTAAGGCGCTTACATGCAATTTGCTTTTGTCGCATTGGTCTCTATAGAGGGAGTTTTGAAAGTCCATACGTTGTACACAACTGTAGATGTTGGACATGTGCATTTTAATTAAGATGATCCCTCATCTACAATATATTGCGATTTTCACTCCCTGTATACACCACCTCTTGTATAGGATAAAGGTCGTGACCTCATTTGCACACCAGGGCCGCCCTAGTTGTTTGCAATGTTAGGTATATTTGTTAAACTTCGCATTATAATAATCCATGAAATATGACTTTGTTTGCATAAAACGAGATGCTGCTTTCCAATTTCTTTCATAGTCCCTTGCCACCATCATGTTCTTCCTAGCTTCCGTTGAAGTATAGCATTCAGAACAGTATTTCCAAGTATATTTTTAAGCTTACCTTTTCCATATAAAATCGTGTTTTCTTGCTCTGAAAGCTGCAAGATTCCTAGTGTGGAGATAACATGGCTGCAAGCTTAAGACATGTTAAGAGCAAGTTTTAGTTCCTGCATATCTTTTCTGAGCAGTCTTTTGGACAGTGGATCCACAGACTAAAAAAAATTCAAATACGATTGACAGGCACGGAAATCTGATTCCAGTTTCTCCTGCAACAACTTCTGATAAGCTTCTTTGGATATCCGTTCTAATACGTCTGGTGGTCTAGTTTTATCTGTAGACCAAAGTAACTGCAAACACGATGACAAGTTGCTGAAAAAAATCCTTGCTTTCCAGCAATAAATTTTATGTATAACTATACCGTATTCGCATACTAGAAAAACCGTTCTTATGACCAAATACGATATTTCTAAATAATTGCGCCTACATTATGGAAGTAGTAAAGATAAAAATTCCCTAGTGCTTTAAACGAAATATCGAATTTATATTCTCAGTAATGGTTAATAAATATACGAATATTTTTTGTGCAAATTATCTGGTATCGTCTTTGTGTTCGGTGCTATATGTAAGTTCATCAGCGACAGTGAAACGGAAGTCTAACGGCTAACCGCTGTGAATCGGCTTACGCGGAGGTGTAGCGGCTTACACGACCACATAACCTACATTAGAGAGATTGAGGCAGCCAACGCCATAACGTTAATTTTAACGTTAGAGGCGGGAAGGGAAGAACCACGCATGCGCACTAATGATGTTTAGTTATATTTCATTGGGTGGTTCAGTGCGTGGCTCCTCCCTTCCAATCTCTAACGTTAAGGTTAACGTTAATAATTATATTTAAATATTTATATTCTAAAAGCTCATACATCACAAGGTGGCGCTGCTAAGCTGGACACACTCAATTACATGATTGCAAGCATGGATTTAAAACGAAGAATGCTTATCAATTTATGAAATTAATTTTCTAATGCTTGATTTACTTTTTTACTATGAACTTTAGAATTAGAACAATTTTGTATATAGGTCATTTTCATGTAAAGTTAATGTTAAACAAGCGTACAAAACAGGACTATATGCAGACTTTCATATAAAGCTGGATGATATACTAGTTTCTTGATAATATTGCAGTATAACCTCAGAAGTGCTGTAGATCTGTTTTCTGATATTTTGAGCCCTACATAGTTAGTGTTTATTAAATATTTAGTGCTTTTGCTGGAGAAAATCCGCCTTTGGGGGGATGGCGAAATTCTTGACAGAAACCTAGTTTAGTGGGGCTGTTAATTTCTTCGTAATATCAGAGTTCCATATATGGTGCCAGACATCGTTTTTCTCTTTAGATGACAAATACACCGTTAAAAGACGGGGAATGAAACCCCATTATCGCTAGCATTTAACATTCTGGTGCGACGCTAAGCTAAGTAATGAAACTGTTAAATACTTAAATTTCCACCGAAAAAGCTGAACGACCATATTTTTATTTCATGGGCTGCTTTTGACATGATTATCCTCTATCTGGCTACCATTCCATATGAAATGGTAATGAGCATGATCATGTTGCTCGTGCATTTTGATAATTTGGAAGAAGGTATGCAGTACATAACAAGGCAATGGGGCTAATAATTTATAAATTTGTTTTTATGCATTTTTGCTAAATGAATGTTGGATACTTGCTGCCAAACAATGCAAACAAGGATAGGGTTTTTTTTTTGTTCACCGAGAGGAGAAAAAAACTAATTGGGTTGGGGATTCCAGTGGTAGTGAACATTTGCAAAGTCTGGAATCCCTGCATGTGCTTTTAGGGACGAGTATACTCATCATTAGGTTAATAGTGCTACTTAATGATGGAAATACGATGAAAAATGCAGCTTGTACCGTGTTTTACTATCTTCGTGAGATCGCCCCTTAATTCCTTTGTGTATGGTGTTCGCGCCCTGGGCTGAAGCTCATCTTTGTACCCTTCCATGATCCCGAATTAACGAGTATCTATGTTGGCAAGCGGCATTTTGACATGGGTGGGTTAAGGGGGGAGGGAAAAGCAATATTAATACAATGGTAAATTAGCATGTGCATACAAGATGAGCGTGAGCGGAATAGGCATTGCTTGTTAGCTGGGAGCCATCTAGACTTTATGGGCAGTGAAACACAAGGAGGGTAGCTATCACTTTGGAAATAAAAGCTATAGCAATGAGCTCTAACACTTTTGCTCTTCCCTTATTGCCCCGCATGGCAAGGTTGTCTGTATGCGCCGCGCTTATCCACCCAAAAGTAAGCAGCATGGAGTTTTCTTCACCGATTATTTGGTTCACTTTAAAAGAGAGCGTTTTACTTCTTCATAAAAGTGAAACATTGCTGTTTAAAATGCTATCTATTTACGGTTTTTGTATAGACCGGTGAACCATTCCTTGGATTCCATTTTTACAGCAAAACAATCGTCGTTGTTCAGACAATGCGAGGGTGACTTGCAAATGTCTCTGCAAATGAAAACATCTTACAAACCAATTGTTCACGAAATAAGACAAAATGGTACATCTTAACAAATTTAAATTAAGTCAGTAGCATCTGTTTTGCTTTTTTTTTTAAAATTCTAAATCTGACCTATTGAAATATCTAAATTAATTGAAGATGAAAATGGGGTAAAATAGAAACCAAGAAATTGAGTTTCGTCTTAATTCTTGAATATCTTAAGATATTTTGATTTGTAGTGTGGATTGTGTGGAATTCAGGACATTTGCAATCATTATTAAATATAATTATTGCAGACCTGATTTATTTAGATTTCAAATTTCATTTGAAGTTCCTAAAATGGCAGCTGGATATTATACATTTTATGACCAAACCATTAAAAATGAATTGAATAATGTACCCTACATTCGGTAATAAATTTTATGATATATATGGTAGGTGGGCTTTACGAATTTTGAATTTGAAATATCCTGTCAAAGTTTTCATATGCAATTCAGATGGTAACTAACAAGAGATTAGCATATAATAGATTGTATAGCAAATTTGACAACGTTACACTTCAAATCAAAATATCTTAATTTAAGATTGCTACGAGATAAGTCGAAAAAAAATGCATCTATTTCACGCCATTCTCTTCTTTAATTAAATTTCATAATTTTAACAGGTCAGATTTATAACAAAAAGAAACGCAAAAGATGCATCCTGACTTAAGTTAAATTTACTAAGATGCACCATTTCATCTTTTCTCGTAGGCAGTTAGTATTTGTTAACAATTAAAAAATCACATGTATACAGGAACTTGACAATTATAAAAATGTGGAGTGTCTAAAGAGGTATTTCCAAAGATGTTATTTTGTATTTTGATGCGTTAATCAAGTCTAAAATGTATCTTGTGAAAACATATTGGTATACCTCTCATCAACAGTCTTCAATCTATTTGATGGTACTCAAAGGCAACTCAAGTAGTTCATCCCCATATTGACTCTGCCACCATGAGCAAGGTGAAGGGAACTTCACTGAGATAGCGGTATGGTTTAAATGATTTTTTTTTCCCAACGTGGACATGTGTGCCTCGAGCCGGATCGATTCTTAATTTATTGACGTAATTCCCCGCTGCATACATAAGCTGCTTATAATGGCACAGAAGACCATTGACACGAGTGGGCTACAAGATATCTACACCAAGACTGACTGCGATGGATTTGTATCATATTTTCCCACAAAACTGATGATCAAGTTGCGCCATAGGTCCTCGCATATTGACAGTTATGTAATCTTCACGTTTAATGGACTTTGATGTCAGCATCAGTCATGTTTTGCAAGATCACTTTCCTAGTGTGATCATTTTCAGTGCCACGAAAGGTGCATTACTATTCTTCGTATAGTATGTCAAATAAGTTAAAAAGATTTTGGAAATTATTTCTGCAAGCGTTGATGACAGTTTCAAACATCATTTAGTGTATAAGAATATATTAGACTAGTCAGCGAAGTTAGACAAAAATCAAAGTATTGGATGGTCAATGTTACAGGTTGCGTGTAGCCTTAGGGCCATTAAAAAAGTACCTCAAGAGGGGGTAGGGGGAGATAGATCTGCTAAAATGTGGACACCATGTGGTCAGGAAGAGGAAAAAGGGGTGGGGAGTCATTATGGACGTCTACTACTGGTATTTTTCAGTTTTTGATTTTTCTGTTTAATTGAGCTGAAAAGGTCAGTGAAAGGGGGATGGACACCAGAAAAAATGTGTCACCATTCCTTAATTAAAAT
>JAUJYV010002296.1:0-13131 GCA_033995625.1 Ophyiulus pilosus
GCTGGCACACCAGGTCCGTGACTTGTAGGCCAGCTTTAGGGATATGGTGGTACATCATGATGGATAAGGCGAGGCCTGGATGTTCTTGAAATCTCTGATTGTCCATCGAGTCAGAGACTTCGAGCTATGCTCGTAGACTCAAGATTGTCCGTGTCTGAGCCGGATATTTGGTACCCTGGACCTTCACCGGAGGATTGCAGGACCGTCCTCTCCTCTTGAACCATGTGTCCCACCTTTCTCATCTCCGTCAGGGGAAGAATCTGATGAGCCACTCGAAGACTGATGTGTTGTCAACCAGCCGCAAAGGGATGGAGGCTAATCTCCGTACCTTCTATACCCATTAGTTTCGCAGCCGTGGGGTGACGTCCCAAGGATTCTCAGAGTTTTTCAGGGACCTCCCCGATTGCCACAAGAGGCAGCTGAAATCGGCAGGCGCATCGAGGGATCTGAGCTTTTAACAGCTATTTCCCATGGCAAATGTCCCTGGTGCAGACGGTTAGGGATACTCCATTTACAGCCGGTTCAGAGAGGAACTTGTTCCAATCTTGATCCGGGTGTACGAGGAGCTCCTGTTAGTGGGGGCATGTCTACTCAATTTTCGGTTGCCAGCATCAAACTGATATCGAAAAATACCAGCCCATTGTCTGTTGACTACTGCAGGCCTATTTTGCTCCTAAATGTGGATTACAAGCTTCTGGCCCGGGATTTGGTGGTGCGGTTGCAGTCGGTGTTGCTGCTGCTGATCTCGCAGTTCTAAACCTGTGGGGTTCGGGGCCAATCTATAAGGTCAAACATCAACACCCTTCAAGACCTTTTCCACATGCGGGCGCGGATCGATGGGATGATATATTTGATAGATCAGCAGAAGGCATTTGATAATGTCTCCCATCACTAGCTGTTTTCCGTTTTGTCTGCTTACGGGTTTCCACCAGGGTTTGTCAGCAGGATTCGGGTTCTCTTCGCAGACAGTTTCGGCACAGTGGGGAGTGGCGCGATCCAGATGGAGGCGATTTCCATGCTAGGGTGTATCAAGCAGGGTGATAGCCTTTCATCCTTGTTTTGTATTCTTGCGTTGGAATTCCTTCCTTCGCCGGGTTGCGACTGTTATCCAGGACTGCGGACTGGGGTCCCCAGAATCAGCTTTGTGTTGTTGTCATGGCGTATGCGGACGATATCTTCATGCTGCTACGCTCCCCTAGCAAAATTGGCCATTTTTAGAGGTTTTTGCTAGATTTTCTGCAGTCAGCGGTGCCTCTATCAATACAGCTAACTCACAGATCTTTCCCCTGACGGAGGTGACTCGCTGAGAGTGTCTGCAGCTCCGGGACCATTGCGCGGAAGGCAGGCGGTTCTTTGGTGTGTTCCTCGGGACACGCCAGTGGGAACTGCGCAATTGAGACTGCTTGACTCAGCAGTTTCAATCCTTCTGAGAGCAGCAATGAGCTGGGTCTGCTGCTACACTCTATCTTCGAACATGCCCTTCTAGTGGCAGGCACCTTTGGGTTCAAGGTCACGTATATACTGGAGTATTTGGAGCAACCTGAAAAATTGTTGGACCGATTCTTAGCTCAGCTCAGAGTTTTTGTCAACCATACCCACCGTTGGCCTCGCCGCTACCTCTTCCATGCCCCTCAATCGCTAGGGGTGGATTGGGCTTTTAGATCTGCCCTTATGTAAGAAAGCGGTGAGCATCTGGGAAGCTATCTGTACTCTGGCATGCCGGGAAGTAGATTTAACGGGAAGTTGGTTTACCCGTACGCGACTGAGGTTATCCAGGGATCGGTGGGACTGAATCCCATCTTTGGGAATATCACCCGCCAACAAGAGCAGGGTCTGCCTGCTTTGGTAGCAGGCCATGTAAAGGGATCTGCATCGGTGCGGATAAGGGACTACCTGGCCTTGCTTGGTGGGTTCCTGTATGTCCTCAACCGATTGGGGATTATGGTTTCCGTGATTTTGCCGATCGTCTGTCTGGAAAGCTGCCTCCTGCTTTTCTGGGCAAGAGCTTCCAGCACGTGTTACAAGCTTGGGCCGAGTCCTCAGTACGTGAGGGCACAAAAGGGGAGTTCTTGCTTTACCAGGATCGGATCATTAACATCGACTTTTTCAACCTACCCGCTTCCCTTCGGGAGTTGCAGAACGCATTGGCAAGGTGACAGGATGAAGGGGCTACCACCGTGCCCTTTCCCGAGTTCCATAATCCGTTCACAATCGGATTTGTGGAACGTGCATGGTGGCTTAGGCACTGCGACTGTGACTTCGGTTTATTCGTGTCATCGGCATGTGAAGGGATGCAGTGTCCCATCTACAAGGCAGGTAATGCAGGCGAGCAGAATGGCAGAATGCTCTTACACCACAAAGGTGAGTTTCTCCAGGCACTTTGCCTTGGAGCTAGGATAACACAATCCGCTGACGACATCCTGCGGAAGGGTGTGTTGAGAAGTTGGAAGCTTGTACGCACGGCAGTGTCAGATGTTGAGACTGTTTGCTTGGCAAACATTCAGGTCCAACTCTTCGCTGCCCGGAACAACAGTAGAGGACAGGTCAAAGGTCCTCTGCAAGCACCTCTACCAACTGTGCAGCTCCGAAAAGCACTTTTATGTACAACACAGGGAGTAGGGGCATTTTGCCCTCCGTTGAGCTTTCCTAACATCTGCCCTTTGGGGCCTGTACGCGATGGGTTGACGAAGATTCTCCATATTCCTACACCGGCCGGTGAATCGCTTGCTCCATTTCTAGTAGCTCTGCCGCATCTGGTGGGTGCTGAGGTTGCCATGGACTAGGTGCGAGTGGCATGAGTATATGCGCCCGGTAGCATAGGTGAGAATATGGGCTAAACGTGAATGAAGCTCGTGTCTTGGTGTTATTGAGCACCAATTTTCCGATGCGTGATTGTGATCACCTGTTGCATACATTCACCTATGGTGGAATAATCACGTTTTTGTGCTCTCCTCATTTTGTGTGAATTTGGACTGTTTTGAGGTATTTAGGTACAGCTTTTGTGTAAGAACAGTGCATAAGGTACCCAATATCTATTATCAGAGAGCTAGAAAGGTGTTTTAGCCCTTTCTACGAAATTCTGCCTAGATCTTAAGGTTTAGTAGGATAGCCTTATCATTGATAAGGTATCCTTGAGCAACAAGGGTTTTTGCTCTATTTTTTTGAGTTTTTTTTGTTAAATTTTCGTTTTAGGGTAATTGTGGCACTCTCTACAGTACCCTACAACATCTCCGAGTGTTTTCAGATTTTAAAACACTTAGAATTTTGCTTTAATTATTTTGGTTAATTTTTAGTTTAGGGACTAGTATTTTGGTTTGGCAGCCATATTGGGACTATAAGTCTTCAATTTGGCATCGCTTTTTTTGTTAGGCTTAATTACAGCCAAATTAATTAGTTTTTTGGTGCAGTTTCTTTTCTGTTTTCTGCCTACTCGCCTGTAGTAGAGTGGTTTTTTTTGCATTTTTAGGCACTTTTTCTAGCTTTGTTTGGCTTTTCTTTGTTTACAACATCTGTGTCATCTGCAGTAATTTATTTTTTAAGTCTTGAGAGCAAAATTCATCAAAGGCACCCCTGCCAGAGCAGCAAAGGACGTCATGGCCAGAAAACTGGCCGAGAGAGACCAGAGGGTGTCGTGCCTGACGGCGATGGCTTGGATGTGTTAGACTACATCATCGCGCACCGACGTGACACGCTTGGTCGGCGCAGTGCTCCAAATAAAGGCACTGATGTCATCGGTTTCACCTCAACATCCACGCCAGAGTGCCTCATTCTCACATGTGTTGTGCCGGAGATTTCCAATCTTCAATTGATTTAGGCGCTCTCCGTGTATGCCACGGTGGAATCGCCGATATAACAACAGTTTGTTTTTGGCAAACGAGACGTGCTGTCTTTCTGTCGGACCGTCTTCGTGACGATAAAGACAGGCATGACGCTTCCTCGGTTCCTCACCATCAATGATAGCTCCTTCACTCACTCGGTGGCCATCCAGCAAGGAATCACGAAGTGTTTCCTGTGGTGCAAAGCGGGCCACCTTGCCCGAAACTGCCTTACTGCTGCTGAGGATCAAGCCCCCGTGGCTGTCAGACATCTCCCGTCTATAGAGCAGAGTTCCCACCGCTGGCCCCTGTGCATCCCTCACAGGATGCACCATCTCCAGGAGTGGCTGCAGCTGCTGTTGTTGCAGTAGCTCCTGCTGCAGGGCTGGTGCCTGATGCCAGGCTGTCCTCGGTGTCTGGAGATGTAGCGGCCCTGAACCAGGATCTAATCCCCCTGGGAAGGGCACTGGCAGCAGAAGTTCTCGCAGTGACTTCAGAACCTCCAAGTCCATCAGTCTCCTAGTATGGGGATGCTCATGCTGCCACCCAGGCATCAAACCACCTAGAGGAGATGGATGTCTGAGAAGTGGAAAAAAGCGGAAACATCGGTCTCCGGACATACAGGTCCATGTGCCGAAGACGGTGGGCCCATGGCCAAGGCCAAGAGGGGTGGAGAAGATGCAGTGGTGGCATCGGAGTGATCTGCTAGGGATGCGGAGAAGATGGCCACTGCCGAAAGTAATGTGCCATCCGGTCCGGTAGAGAATGGCGGTGGTGCTTGTGTGCCAGAGAAGTTATGCTCCCTCCAGCATTTGTGCAGGGTTCTCTGGCTAGTGTTGGGGGAGAATGTCTGGCAAAGGTTGGCATTACATATTTTCTGAATGTGGCCTATGAGTCAGAAGTGACTTTGCAGACCGTGTTAGAGGAATACGCCCTCTTTAATGATCAGTTTATGATCATGAGGTTTAGTTTCTGCCAACCTCCAGGATGTCTAAGTCAGTGCGTAGGAAAGTAAAGGAGGCAATGCGCAAGTGCAGCAGTGCTTTGTAGCCTACTGTAGTTGCAAAGAATTCAGCCTAGTGTTTCCCTGCTTTCTTTTCTTACATGTCCGTGCAGATAACATCATGGAATGTACGGGACCTGGCTTCATACACTGATATGGGCTTCTTTGATGCTGTGCTGATGGAGGAACCATCTTCCATCCACTGCATCTAAGAGACCCCATGTACGGGCACCATTAAAGAGCGGTTTGCAATTTATCAAACATCCGCTACGCAACGGTTTAATGGAGTGTGCATCCTCCTCCCCCTATGGAGGAGGTGAGGAAGGTGTCCTTTGTGGTGATTAACAGCTTAGTTCCACAACTCAACTTGCTGGCATCTGAATGCCTCAAGGGGATCAACACCTTCCTTGCTGCCCACAGGGTCATGGATAATGTGGTCATTAGGGATTTTAACTGCATGTTGGGTCCCCAGATTGATCGCAATGCAGGTGCTGAGTATCGGCCTAGGGTACCAGGAGAACTCTTAGCCCTTATGGAGACTCATCACCTGATTAATGATTGGCGTGGAATCCATGGTCGCATTTGCAAAGTCACCTAGCAACGTGAGGCATCTTGGGCGCGTCTGGACCGAGTGTATATGTCATCTGACCTGATAAGACACTTGGTGGAGGCATCCATTGCCGAGCACATCATTACAGGAGACCACAAGCAACTGACATTCAGGTTGTCCCTTGCTACCTGAGCCCAGAACGGTTTTCATTTACCGTCAGGGGGCCACTCCTGGATATCCCCGAACTAGCGCTTCAGGTCCATAGCCTGCTTGGCCAAATTCACCGGTTTGGTGGAGGTCCAAGGAGGGTGCGGCATGGCCTGGACCTGGATGTTCTTAAAGTCCCTGATCGCATAGAAGGTTAGGGAATTTGATATCTGCTTGCTGTCGCTTAACCGTGCAAGTTTAACACAGACACTGTGAACCCTAGATCTCCATCAAAGGTTTGCGGGGCTCGCATCAGGGCCATCCTTTCTCCTTTGGAAACAAGCTTTCCACTTGTCTAGTCTCAAGAAGGGAGGTGGCCTTATGTGTCAACTTTAAGATGCTGATGGGTTGACAGCCAATCATGAAGGGATGGAAGTCAAGCTCCATTCCTTATACACCCATCAGTTCTGCAGCTGAGGGGTGATATCTGCGGGCTTTCCAGAGTTCTATAAAGAGCTCCCCCGATTGGCAGGCGAATAGAGGAGGCAGAGTTGTTGGCAGCTATTGCTCATGGCAATGTTAACACTAGCCCTTGTGCAGATGGTCTGGGGTACTCCTTCTACAGTCAGTTTAAGGAGGTTGTCCTGATCCTACCCCGGGTGTACGAGGTCCTAGAAGTGGTGGAGTTTCCTTTAAACTTCTCGGACGCTTTCATTAAGCTGATCCCGAAAAAGAGCGTCCCAGTGTCTGTCAGCGATTGGAGGCAATCTCACTCCTAAATGTGGACTACAAGCTCCTGATTCGGGTTTTGGCGGTTTTTTGCAGTCTGTCTTGCCACTGCTGACCTCACCGTTGCAAACCTGTGGTCAGGGTTGGTCGATCAGAACTAACATCAAACCCACCTGAGACCGTTTCCACATGCGGGGGTGTGTGGATGGGCTGATTTTATTTTGTGGTTCAGCGGAAGGAGTCTGATCACGTCTCCCAAGGGTTAGCACCAGGGTTTATATGCATTATTCGGGTTCTTCTGGCTGACAGTTTCTAGCTGTGGGAAGCGGTCAGGCCCGCACAGGAGATACCCATGCTAGGGGGTATGAAACAGGGTAACAGTCTCTCGCCTTTGCTTTATATCCTCATGCTGGAGCCTTTTCTTAGGCGGGTTGCGGCCACACTCCAAGACTGTGGCCCAGGGTCCCCCGAATCCGCTGTCTCATTGCCATGGCTTACGCCAATGACATCTGTTTCTTTGGTCACCTCGGGACGTTGCCCGCATTCTAGAGGTCCGTGTTAGATTTTCTGCAAACAGCGGGGCCTCTGAGATGCTGGCAAATCACATTATCTGGATGACTGCTCATTCTCTGTTAGAGTGTGTGAGTTCATTCGGGAACTTTGTCGGGCTGCTGGCATCACCCAATCAGTGGGCAACATCATGCAGCATGGCGTTTTGAGAAGTCTAAAGCCGGTTCGCGTGGCGGTGTCGGATGTTGTGACTGTTTGCTTGACAACCATACAGGATCAACTACGTCACCTGGAACGCAAGCTAGGGTTGGGGTGTGAAGCTGCTATGCAAGCGTGCACGCTCAGCGAGGGCAGGCCCTAGTATTTACAAGGTGCTGGGCACCCTTAACATCTGACCTTTGGGCCCTGTACGTATCAGGTTGAAGGGCTTTTCCCATCACTCTTCATTAGCAAGTGAGGCCTTTTGCCTCCATTGTTTCGGGTGCCGTGACACCAGCCTGTTGTTACGGTTGCCCTAGTTTTCTTTCGCGTGTGCTCCCTCACGAAACAGCTATCTGAGGCATGTTCATGCCTCTGAGGGCACAGCATTAGGGATTTTAACTGCCACCATCTTCAGCTTAGCCGAGAAGACGAAGCTTGGACCGTAAAATCACCTACGGAAACCTCGTTACGAATTTTACTTCCTCTTAATGGTCAAGTTCTGCAATCCTTCCAAGATGACCAGAGCGACACCATGATGACATCTCGCTGGGCCCCAGTTCGAAGACCTCGCTAAATAATTCAGTCGGTAGAAACTTGGGGCGGTGTGAGTGCACGTCAGTTAAAATAATGATAAATGGAGAACAAATATATTCATGAGAAAAAATACATCATTTCAACCCACACCAGGAGAAGTTCTCTTGGCCCAAATAACGGCGGGATCAAGCACTCGATCGCTGACATGTGCTTGGCGCGATTCTGTCACCCGCCCAGGAGCCAGCAGGTCACACCTGTCATCGCTGTCGGCGTCACAATGTGCGTGTTGTGCTGTCACTCTTTACGAACTGGTATCGTCTCTAAAAAATTAAAACATTGAATTGCCACAGAATTAATTTTACCTGACTAAAAAACGATTTGTGTAAATTATAAACTGTTTTGCAAAATTTGCACATCACCTAATGTTTTTGCAGATAACATTATTTTGTGTGGGCATAATGTTGTGTATGTTGCATGTGGGTAGTAATTGACATTGACATTTTTTATTGTGTATGAACTCCAAAACACTAATATTGTCCACAAATGCCAATGCATGCCATGTAATTTAAGTCATGAAAACATTTGCAAATTGGTAATTATTGTTTAACAATAACATGTTTTTCACTCCTCTTGCCCTTATGATCTCATTTAGCTCATTGGGCATTGAAGAAATCACATTGTCTACACTCCCCGACAAAGTCCTGCAACCCGTCTGATTTTGCTTACTCTTTCCACTTTAATGACGCATATCTTCAAAACAATAAAATGTAGAGTGATGAAACCTGCAAAAAATGAAACTTCAACCATTTTTCATCAAATCACTTCACATATTTATAATTAACACATTTATTCAGTGCAAATTCCTTTGAAATAAAAAACGTCACAGGACAAATGTCCTGCAACAGGGCAAAATTTAGACAAAATTCCTGCAACTTGTATTTGTTACTGGTGAGTTGACCCCTCCCGGGCCTTCCTCCTTTTCTTCCTGACGCTCACCATCGACCGAGTCCACACAGATTTCGGGGGGGTCACAAGATTTATTTTCGTCATTAATCACATGGCTGACGGGGGACTGACGCAGCCGCAAACGCACGAAGCCTGCATCCAATCGGCTTTGCTGTCCGCGACGATCCATCAATGCAGCACTGGGTTAGTTGAACAACACAGGGTATTGGGCGGCGCCCACCCAGGCAGGCCCGATCACGAGAGCCGCGCTTGACCCCTGAGCTTCGGGTTCGCTAGCCGGTAGGGCAGCGAAGAAAGGGGCCCACAGAGCGGGGGGGTGCACCCAATGCGAACCTTTCGACACGTGAGCTTCGGCGCGGCAACAAGCGAGGGTTCCTCCCGGCTGGCGAGCACCTGTCCCCTTGGCATCGGTAGTTGTTAGTCACAGTGCCTGCTTTCACCCCACATATCTACCCGCTGTGGAATGCGACAGACATGCCACCCTGCATTCCGCAGATGCCCGCAAGTGGTCGTTTTGACCCTGCGCGCGCCGTCGCATTCCTTAACGATCTTGATGTGACCCTGACCGATTGTCAAGGGCACATATTTAATTAATATGTTTGCACTTACAAAATATGCAATTACATTGGAATTCGAAACAGAGGAATTAGATTGGAATTTGTGAAATGTGTATTTTTGGGTTAAATACCCTGTAATTTGTCATTGGCATCTTACTACAATCTACTGCACGATGGCAGCAAGCTGCACTCCAATTACAAAAGATATCAGACAATTGATTATAAAAAAGTGTTGGAGGTCACACGCATTCTCTGCTCGCAGTGACCTGCCCTCAGGGTCAAGTTGCCCAACCTGGCAGCCATGCTGCCACCTATGCAAATTAGATGACGCAATACACATCAGCTGTTTTCTTTCTGGGCGCCATCTTGCTATTGTGCCCAGTTCCCTGCCAGCCTTACACTGGAACACATGTCTGCTAGTTACATGTGATATACTTATGCTTTTAATTTGCTATTTCCCCAGTTTATGTTCACAATTTACCAGTGCTTCGTTTGTTTATGAGAATAAGCCTTCAGTCAAACAACACAAACGTGTTGCAGTGAATTTCCATGCGAAATATTCATCAGGTTATGGGCCTAGTACCTGTCCTTGACTGTATTTGGAAACTGAAATTGGATTTCTCCAGGACTTTAAGAGTGAGTGTGACTTTGAAACTTGGATCCACATTACCTCCTGTGTGTTGAAGTGCCTATTATTTGGTGTGTGGCTTAGTCCCCCAATAGGCAAATCCAGTGAACTGTGAACACTGACTTTTGGCAGTTTTGCCATTCTGCAAATTGTGAGTTTGCCATTTTTGTGCTACAATGGAAGAGGATCATCGCCATGCTAACGTCCACAGCCGGATTCCACTTCTGACGGAGCTGAATTTTCTGGAATGGAAAATGAAAGTGTCTGATCTTCTGGGCGAACGCGATCTCTGGTGGTGTATTTGTACCACGCAACCTACGGTAGAGGGACCTGCACGTGAGAAATAGATCCGTGCTAATCAGCGGGCTCTGGCAGCCATGAGGATAAACATCAGTGGCAGTATCTGCATCCCATATGGCCCGATTCGAGCGCTGCACCCTGATGGGATTCACCCATTACTTCCGTGAACTGTTCATCACGCGTTACACCAATGGCTCCATGATGCTTCACCTCTATAAGTTGCAAGAACTCATCGAGCGTCTACGTGTCCTGGGGATGGACGTCTCCTAACACATTGCGGTTGGCGCTATCCTGACAAGCATGCCACCGAGTTACGTCGGACTGATCCAGAGATTCGAAGCCCGAGATGTCCGAGACCTGACCGTGGACTGCATAATCAGCGTGTTGGAAGGGGAGGCCAGACGCCAGGCCAATGCCAAGGCCGGAGGCAACGTCAAGACAGCGACTACGGACAATACTGCGCTGCAGTCTGAGGGCAGCAGCAACGGCAACCGACATCGACGCAGACGAGGTGGTGGCCAGGGGCCACTCCAACAGCCAAGGAGACATGCACCTGTTATGGCTGCGGTAAGGTTGGACATCTGCGTCCCGATTGTCGTCAGGGAAGGAAACAGCATACGTCGCCGAGCGGAAATGCAAAGCCAGACAAGTCTGAAGCTACAATCGTTTCCGCGTATGCATTCCAAATGAACCGTCGCCGCAAATGCTTTTGACAACGCAAGCCACGTACCAATCCACACCAGTGAAGTGGTGTTTGGACAGCGGGGCCACTCAGCATATGACACCGGATCGCAAATGGTTTCAGGAGCTGCGCCCGACAAATACCCACGTGACATTTGCGGATCGGAGAAATGATAGTGCGCATCAAGTTGGTAACTGCATATTGCCTTGCCAGGTGGCAAACGGTAATGTGCTTCCGATACGGTTCTTAGAGACACTCTATGTACCGAAGCTGCATATCGGTCTACTGCCTATCTTCCGAATGACCCGGGCAGGCTGTCGTGTTGTTTTCGCCGGTCAACGCTGCATCGTCACCGACAACACTGAATGCGTCGTCGCCACAGCAACAGTGGATCCTGAAAGGAAACTGTTCTTCCTCGATGAGGCCGACGACCCCAACCTGTTGTGACGCGAGGATGATACAGCAGTTAGCGCTTGCAATGCTACAGCCACGCTCCAGCAGTGGCATCGTCAACTCGGACACCGCGACCCTGAAGCGATCAAGCGCCTCGCCAAAGACCATTTGGCGACTGGCATTGAGCTCAAGTCTGCGGACGAGAAGCTACGGCCCTGTGATGCATGTATCCGAGGGAAGATGTCAGCCCGACCTTTCCCACAGCATGCCCCGATTCGTTCGACACGACCTGGAGAGCTGGCGCACAGCGACGTCTGCGGACCCATGCGCCACGTATCACCAGGAGGCTGCTGTTACTTGCTAACGTTCACGGACGACTTCAGCAGGTGGACCTGCATTCGACCACTCAAGGCTAAGAGTGACACAGCGGAAGCAGTGAAGCAGTATGCAGCGCAAGTCAAGGCAAGATTTGGCCGCTCACTTGCTGCTTTCCGTTCGGACAATGGCCGAGAATTCGTCTGCGCCAGTCTCAGCAACTACTTCAAAGCTGAGGGGATTCGCCACCAGCTGACCGTTCCGCACACTCCGCAGCAGAACGGCGTCGTGGAACCGAAGAATCGGACGCTGGTCGCACCATGCTGGACGCACCATGCTACTGGATACCGGTCTGCACGAGCGCTTCTGGGCTGAAGCAGTATCGTATGCAACATACCTCATCAACCGCCTTCCTACTCGAGCTGTTGGGAAAACACCTTTTGAGTTGTGGAGAGGCTACCGCCCGGATCTGAGCCACATTCGTGCCTTTGGAAGCAAGGTGTATGCTTTATTACCCTCTCCCGGCAACTGGGATGAGAAGACTGCGGTCGGCATTCTAGTTGGCTTCGACAAAGACACAAAGGGTCACCGCATTCTCGAGCCATCCACGAACCGTGTTACGATTAGACGCTCTGTGCGCATCGTCGAGAAGGATGACTTAGCTGCAGGACATACCATCCACTTCTGTGACAAGCCAGAAGGGGCTTTGCCGGACATGGATGACAACGACAACCTACCGAATAGCTGCAGTGACCAGGACTTTACCGCGACTCCAGGCGAACTGTCGCAACGTGGAGGTTCGGACTCCTACGACAACACGTTTGAGTCTGCTGGTGAGGATGGAGACACATCAGTTATAGACTTTGGAGAGGATACGCTTATCTATCCACAGTCTCCTGAAGATGTTCCGCCAGAAGCTATCGCCACGCGTGGCCGAGGCCGTCCGCGAGGCCTAGCTCCTCCTCCAGGTCCAAGTCAGCGCTTTTCCGTACGGATCGCCAGTCGAAAAGACAGCCAGTAAACTAATGCCGTTACCGTCAATGAAGTTCGCGAGCCCAAAGACTGGAAGGACGTCTTAGCACTGCCTTCGGACCGCAAATTGTGGATTGAAGCGGCACAGCAGGAGATGAATTCGATGCGACAACTGCATGTATGGGATGTAACCGACATTCCTCACAGTCGTCGAGCAATCACAGCCCGCTGGGTCTTCAAGGTGAAGGTCAATGCTGGAGGTCAGCATATACAGAAAGCGCGTCTTGTCGATCGCGGCTTTATGCAGCGATTTGGATTTGACTACGACGCCACCTTCGCACCTGTAGTTCACCACGACACCATTCATGTGTTGTTTGCCATGGCAGCCGTCCACAAGCAGCACATTCGGCACCTCGACGTGAAGACTGCATACCTGAATGCAGACCTCGACGAGGAAATTTATATGGAACAGCCGGAGGGTTTCGTCATTGAAGGGGCCGAGGACAAGGTTCTGAGACTCCGCCGCTCCATATATGGACTTAAGCAGTCAGCGCGGCAGGCGCTCGCGAGCATCGGCTTTCTTGCAGCGACCGCTGATCCCTGCTTTTTTACCAAATTCGTTGATGGAACGCCTACCTACGTCGTCGTGTATGTCGACGATCTGCTTGTGGTGGGCGCCAACGAAGAAGGAACTGCGTGCGTCGGAAGACAGCTGCCCAAGTACTTTGAGATCAAAGATCTCGGAACTGTCACCATACAGTATGTAAAATTTATATTCACCCCACCACCTTGTTCATGCTATGGATGCTTATAACATGTTTCATAATCA
>JAUJYV010002297.1:0-13129 GCA_033995625.1 Ophyiulus pilosus
GGGCGTGTTGCGCATGCGCAAATCGCGTGACGCTGAACTTTCAACGTCAGTCGTCTCATTGTGTATTAGGCATAACTCGACTAACATGCTAGCATAATTTGAACCAAGCTTATGAAAGGCTAAACGTATGGTTACTATAAATATTAGCGTCCACCCGTATGGAAAAAATTGATTTTAAACTGATAGTAAACTTGTGATAAACTAATGATCTGAGGTTACTGCTAATGGTAAATAAGACGTGCAACCGCTCCGGAACTACTAATGGTTGCAAACTGGTTGTAGTTGTTCCAAATACAACCAATTTGTAACTGTTTGACAATTAGTTTTTTGTTTTTTTTTAAAAAAAAGGGCAGGTGTACATGGTACGCTTTCTTAAAATTACCCTTCCCGCCACATCAGCACCGTACTTGCCTCCGGCTTGTTCTGACGCCATCTTGACATCAGCTGACGCGTTCACGAGAGTTCAAAAAATGCGGTAACCGCGGTAACACTTACCCCTCTCGTTCCTCAGCTACCTGAAGCAGCAATTAATGTGAATTTGCCCAAAAACGAAAACAAGTCATAAGGAAAAATGCCATGATAAAGGCAATGGTTGGGATTGGATGACTCGACCTGATTGCTCAAGGTGTGACTGTTCCCGATTCGACGAAAAGTAAGTTTGAATTTGAACTGCTTGCTATTCGTGGCCTAAGCACGAGGAAAAAGATGCTAAACAAAACAAGTTTTTGTGCGTAAGCCACTTTTCCTGTTCTACGGTTAGAAATTCAGTAAAGAGGTCTTGCTAATAAAAAAAAGGCTCGTTGTTTGGCCATGATACAAGATAGTGCGCCGCAAAATGGCATGGGGATGGGAGGGGGGAAGCAGCCACCCCCGACACTTCATTAAGCTTCCGTTCCATTGTTCGGGACCGTGGGGGGGTGCCAATCTGCGACCGAAAGGTGCCAATGGGTGACAAGGACGATCGATTGTCAACACGCCTCGTTTATTAACTCATTAAATGCACAGAGGAATGAAGGCCACGTGGCCGAATTGTATGACTGTGCGTTTCTTTGGATTGACACGCTTTTTGACGAGACAATGACGGCACGTGTGCCAGGTTTTCGGGAATTCAACATCTTTGTTTGTCCCGATTTGCAACGGTGAGCATCTGCCAGGTTTAACTGCGCAGCGAGGTTCCATTAACCGGTTAGTTGCTCCTGTGTAACTTCTGAACTTTAGATATAGACTCATGAGAAGTCGAGGGCTTGTAGATGCTGTAAGATGGTGGAGCAATCCAGGAATGATCAAAGAATGAGATTTTTAAAGGGATGTATGATTCAGACTTTAATCAAAAACACGTCAATCAACAAGATTTGTAAGCTGTAGGGCACTGATTTGATTTGAATTGAATTTAAAATATAGGCATGTATTAATTGCATACATGTCGTTAATGCCGACATTAGAGAGATTGAGCCAGCCAACGCCCTAACGTTAAGGTTAACGTTAAGGCGTTGGCTGGCTTAATCTCTCTATTTTTATACTTAACTTTAATGGCGGGAAGGGAGGAGCCACTATTGAACTACCCAATGAACTAACTGAACGTAATGGGTGCGCATGTGTGGTTCTTCCCTTTTTTGTTCAATTTAGTAACAGAATTATTTTTAAATTTGACATATGCGTGAAATTATATACTGCATGTTCAACTTGTGCTCAAGAAGCTTGTTGGGATATCGTGAATAGACTTATGGCCAATTAAAACATCTGTATTTCTCCGAAACTTTTTGTTTGGGATGCAGTAATTTAACACTTCTGCATGTAATCTTAAAGAAAACAAGTTTCATGTTGTACCTATTTGTCAAAAGTAAAATATATTATAGAAGAAAGCGTGTTGTTTTGAATTTGGAAACCCAAGTAATGTGTGTGGGTGGTTGACATGCATGGATGCTGGGCCTTAAGTCTCCCAAAAATAAATTTTATAGCACATTTATCTTCTTTCACACTATCCATAATAACTCCTTTTAGAAACGTCACTGTCCCTTATGGTAAAACGATATGTATATAACATCATATTTCTTTGTTTAAAACACATCAGTGTAAAAAATATACAATGTTGAAATGATAGAAAGATGTACTTGAAAATGGTGCAAAATTTGCACATGTTGCAAATTATTTAAAATACTTGTATACGAAAAGTTTGTATCTAAAATGGAACCACACATGTGACCTAAAAATAATGCTTTGATTTGTTATACGACAAAATCATAATTTGAATAAATTTCATTGTCGTTAATCAATGCATTTTATGTGAAATTTATAAGAAAGTTTAATAATTATACTGTACTGTATATGAATTTGAATTTGAGGGGGGAAAACACGTGGGTTGAGTTATATTTCAAGAACCTATATGCAGGGGGAATTAAAATAAGCTATATTTTATACGACGTTTATTTATTCTTGAAGTTTTCTTAAAAATTCTGAAAACACAAGTGCAAGTGTACATGTATACTACATGTGTGGTCGTTTGCAGTGGACTTTGATTTAATAGCGGAGGAAATTCAAGTTTTGGGTGTATGGCTGCTGTATATATACAAATTTTTATGCTTGTTCTCGTGAGCACAACAATAGAGTTTAACGTTTAAAAAAATTGGAATTTTTAACAAAAATGTTAAGGTGTGTCATGTGAGTGGATGGGCATACGTGGTTATAGAATACTTCATTAAAAATGTGTTACATAATGCTTCAGATTATAGCATGGACTTCAATGCTTTATTGTAATATTTCCAAAACATTTCTGACAATGACGATGCTGTTACATAAAAAAAAAGTTTGGGTTAAAGTCTGCCATTCAAAGTATATTTATGAATGAAAGGCTATAAGAAAGCTCAATGTGGCATATGTAGTTCACGATTGACGTAACTTTATAAACATCAACCAACACATATGCACCTTATCACTAAAATAATCTTGCATCTTGCAGACACCGACATGAATATGGAATCTGGAATAGTGTACATGTGGACTTCTTAAAATAAATAACCTACAATACAATGTTTATAGTTGCAACAAATTTTGAAAATGGGTTTGCCTTGCTTCTCCTTCATACACCGGTGCTATGTAAGAATGCTATTTTATCAGGGTTGCAAAGAAATAGTCCTTGGTTAAGGTGATCATGGCGCGAATACATGGAAAAGTTAAATTATAGCTTTCTACAGTAGTAGTGGGTGTGCCCCCTTTGTGCCCTGGCAACCAATATTCGTAGACCCAGTCCGCCACTGACCGCACGTATTTACAGTTTTTGCACAAGCTGTCAAAACGAACACCCCTCTCCCCCCTCCCCCCTTCCTCACGTGACTCGAGCATTGAACCCAGGGATGGACTGGCTATAGAGGGCGGTGGAACAAGTGTCAGGAGGGCGCCTACCAAGGGAGGGGCACCATTAACAGAGGCGCCTCTAAGAGGGCGCCAGCTCGCTATCAAAGGAAGGGCACATCGGGGTCACATCAGCCGACCCCTGATTCAACCACCTATTTATGTAGATTTGAATTATAATGCGCATATTCGATTTAATCGAATCGATTTTCGTCTATTTTATTTTCATCCATATCGTGACCACAGCCCAGGTGGAAAATCTCTAAATCGACACGTGGGCGTCATGACTTTGTCATAGTATATGGCCATATTTGCCCTTGATGGGCCACAGATAGACATGAATGGACCATATTTCGGGTTATATACATATATGGGTCATGGTACACCTTAGTTAGCCATCGACGAACCCTATTGGAAATGCAGTATATGGGCCATATGTGAGAGCCAAATGTGAGACCCAGCAACTGTAGCTGAGATGCAATACAATTACTGTATACAATAACTGTGTATACTGCAATACAATAGCTAGTGACTCATCTAGGATTAAAAAAGAGGAAATTCTTTATTTTGCAGCTGTACTTTGTGCGCATGTCTGCTGATGCTAAAAGCATAACCTGTCTAAATGCATATTCTTCACTGGTTCAAAAATTATATACAACTGGCAAGTATGCATTTAGACAGGTCCTACTGTATATATGCGAGTATCATACTATGATTTTTCCACCCAGGAGCTCTTGTTCGTTATTATTTAATAGACAGTGAACCATTTTTAAAAGCATTCGAGCATCAATGTTCCCAGGGCTCTTAGAGATTCTTGAACATGTCACATTTTTATCATCTCTCTAGAAGGATACATTTCCGCCAACATGAATTCTATCGTGGAACTATACCGATAAGATAACAATACATTGCTTGTAAGCAACAATAAGTTTCTGCTAGCATTTGAACCTGTCAAGTGGTACCGTTTCTCCGCATGCATAATTGGAATGAACAGGACTTGACGTTAATCACGCGTTCATTATACACACACATGTCATATCACGGTATAACATCTCGTGTTTCGACCTGTGACCCCATACAGGACAAATGCTTTCACTTTTAGAGATGACGGTTTTTATTCATGGGAGTCATTGGCATATCTGGTGCTGCTCTCACTCCAAAAACAGCATCTCTCCTTATATACATAAAAGTAGGAGTTTCCGTATGCGAATGGAGAACTTTACGAGAGCATTAAACTCGGGATGTTAGATAATGCTAAAAACAACAACAAGAAATCCTTTTATTTATTTTTTAAGGCACGGGACCGAACGATGGGAAATTCCGTTTTAATAATTTATTATATTAAAAGGAAGAGAAAAAAAAAGCCCAAGTGGCCGAGTTTATTCCCCCCTCTACGCCTGTCACATTGACCAAAATACTCTGGAGCCCTATAAAACTTTTTCTGTATATAGTTTACATGTTTAACATGCATTTATTTTATCATCCGTAATAAGAATCTCTCATTGTATAGTGGACATGAGCATTCAATGGAAATGTAAGATGGGGTTTTTAGTACGTTTATTTAAAAATCTATTTAAATCGTGCACTATGTATGCGTGGAAGATTAAGGCGATGGTACCAGTTATCAACAAAGGAAGGTTTCATAAGACCCGTAGCGCTAGAGGGCGCGTGTGGTCTAAAAATAGGAGTCCTTTTGACATTAACCCCATGTAATGCAACAGGTGGAATTGAGCTCTATAACCGTATATCTGCCATAAATTGGTTAAATTCATTACATGTAGTGTATTATGTGGCTGTCTCTGTGATTAAGGGGTCAAAGTTCTCGTCGTTGAGTGCGTGTCAGGAACGTGTATGTTGAACATGTTATGTTGTTGTTGTTTTCGAAACTAAATGCTGTAATTACAGCGGGGTTTTAGAATGCAACACATTGACCCCTTTTTTTTGTAGGGATGAAAAATGTTAACATTCCACACAGGGTTGAAAGGGAAAGGGTTGGAAGGAAAGGATAACCAGTCGTTGGGAAAATCGGGATATGTACTTTTATTTATTTTGGAATTATGTTTGTAATTTGTGTTAAACACCAGGTTATGTTGGAGTTTTGTTGTCGTGGTCGGGAAATTTCTGTTAATCCAAAATATACGATATAAAAACCACACTTTCAGGAACATTTTTCAGACTCTGTATACAAATATTATGGGTGTGGTGCTTGAAAATTTAAGGATTTCAAAGCTCAAGCTTTGAAATCCTTAAATATGTTTGCATTCTTTTTCAGAAAATTTACAGGGCAGCCTTAAGTAGCAATACAAACACAATGTTTGAATATAACTGAAACGTGAGTCAAATTGATAACATTTGTTGACATTCCTTTTTTTTAATGCAACCGCTGCGGGTCTGCGCATGCGCACATGCTGGTCACGTGTTTGTGCGCGGATTCTTGTTTTTCCGACAACGGTGTCTCCATCTGGTGCTACAAGCCTCTCACGTGAAGGAGGTTAATGAATATATTTGATATAAGATGCTAAATTTATTATTGTATATATGAAAGTATGAAAGTTAAATATGTACAGAGGTTGCATGTACAAGTTGTTAGACCTATCAGATGCTTCGTTATAAATACAATATGCTTTATTCGTAGATTTAATTTTAATCAAAACCTGTACTTGTATCCATGTACAGTAGTTTTTTTTAGGGAAACTGACCACATACTTTTAATTCAGATTCAATATACCATGTATATTAAACAAGTCAGATTTTGTCGAGCTTATAGGGAAGTAGGAATTTTGGGAGAAGATTTTTGCAAAAAATCTATCGGAGTGGCCTTTTATGGTGTGCCAATGAACCTAGACGCCATCTTTTCCTCTTCCTGATGTACACATACATAACCAAGCGGCTCATAAATAATCTTGCGTAATTGTTAAGGTACACCAATTATCGTTGGCATATAGAAATAATTTCATTGCTTATGTCATGTTTGAACTCTGGGTGGATTGACCCTTCATTTCCGACACAAGTTGTGCATCGAGGTACATTGATTACTAACGGATCCTAAACAGTTCGGTTAATGCCATGTTTTATGACTGCACTATGCTTTTTTTTTTTTCAAGGCAGGGTTATTTAATTGGGCATTTAAAATATTTCCGAAATTCTACCACCTGCTCATAAATTTGTTTTTTGTTTTCGAAAAAAGGAAAATCCATTTGCAAGTTGCTCATTGATGGAGCCGTACTAATCACACTTAAGAATACTAATTAGTTGTAATTATCAATGGTGGAAAACCAAACGGAAGTTATCCAATAAAGTTTGGTGATCATTCTATGAGTGACCTCTCTTCATTAAATTCCACAATCGACAGTCCCTGAAAAGCGAGTTGTTGCTTGGAGTTACCCCACGCATCCCATCGTTGCCCTGGGGTCATGCCCACGCGTCCCTGGCGGGTGGATTCGTGTGTCTCAATACCCAACGTGACTAATATGTCTTTATTTTGGTGGAGATTTGCATGCTCACGTGTTTGTTTTCGGTGAATTTACGCAAATGAACTATGAGTGGTAAGGCACTTCTTTGTTCAACTTTTTGAAAGGTCGAGGTTTGTTGGAGGGCATTCTTGCAAATAAAAAACCGAATGGTATTTGCGCCGTCCAGACGTACGGAGGTGGAGAACTGGCCAGTGGGGGTGGCGTCCCCACCGTCTGCATGCATCACATATCCAGCTATTTTAGTTCGATGGCCGAACCTTGATTTATGCATTGCAAGAGCCTTCTGTTTGCTCTTGTGCTGCTCTTGCAAATAGGACGTTCCCACCACGGGGTGTTGTCAGCTGTCACGAGGGCCCATGCATTTTGCAAAGGTTTGATGATATCCCACTGGATTGTTTGGGTTTCGCAGGTCTCGCCTCGGCGTCCATGGGTAAGGCTTTTGAACAGATCAGAGGAAAACAATACGCCCATTGGCACTCGCGGCCTCATCAGGTGCATATTGTAACCCTTTTGAAAATGATAACTTGTCAGAAACGCGCTTGTTGAGCAACTTGTGCGTGTTTTAGATATGTTTGCCACAAATTTACACAGTAAAAAATGCCTCCCTCCACTTGTTGCATCGATTACACTTGTATAAAATGAACATATCGCATTACTTTATGGAATTTGCAAATGTTAAGTTAGAAACGTACTCGGGATTAGGTTGTAGACATTCTTGGCATACACATCTTGTTGTCTTACAAGTTCATTATTTGGCAAAATGCTTTATCAAATAATATCTTTGCATATGTTGTTGTTGTTGTTGTTGTTGTTGTTGTTGTTGTTTAATATAAATCCAGTGTAAGATGTTTTCCAAACATGTTCTTGTGTGGTAGATTTAAAAACAAGTACATTAGTAAAATAGTTTGCCAATCTTTGCATAAGTTTTAAAAAAAATACAAATCCAGTGATTTCTTTCCGTTTGAAGCTTTTTTGTAGACATGTTCTTGTAACTTGTTTGATAATTTATTTCAAAATAACTAATTAAAATTTTTAATGAATGTAGCTATTTAGTTCCTTCGTGGTTTTTGCAAATTATGAGTTTTTTTACTTATCAAACACTTGTATGTATACCACATTCCAAAATTTGCATGCTGATATGTAGTTTATACATGTTTTGATGTGAGAAAAAAACTAAATAGCACATATTGTAAACGTTTAGACTATGAATAGTTTGTATTGTTAACTTAGTCATTTTCAAGTGGGTTTTTTAAAAAAACTTTTTTGTGAGAATATGGTGTGGGAAATGCGTATTATTCACTAGATTTGATATCTGCAGTTGCTATCATGCACAGGGTTGCTTTTCCAACATTCAAACCAAATGAAATATGCTGAAATTGAAATAAATATTTCAGAATGCTGTGTGTAGGGTATAATATACGTATAAATAACATACGTAAAGTACCTTATTTAAACAGCACACAATGGCACACTTCAAATATTTGATGTTAAACGCTTCCGCAAATATTTTACAAAATGAAATTATGGTATAATCGTGCCATTAAAGTATAGTATGAATGGTCTGAGACAGGAAATACATTTACAACTTTATAACTATATACAGGGTGGTTCCTAAATTACGTCTCCTGGAAAATGAGAAAGGCTAGACCACCCTGAATCTTGTTGTATTGAGGCAAAAGAATCTATAGACAAAAGTATTTAGGCAGTACATAGTTTGAATCATGTTTGATTGCACGTGCAAAAACGTAAACAGGAAGTGATAATAGATAAACTTTAGTAAATGATGACATGTTTGTATACTCCTTGTTGTTTCAAGTCAAAAATTTCAGCTTTGAGATACAGACGGAATATTAGCATTTGAAGTGGTAAAAATTGTTTCTTTGTAGCAGACCAGTTTTTGTGACAAAAGAGAAAATTCCTTACTTGTTTACAATCACTAATGATGTTTCACCCTTTTCTGTATCCTTTTATAAATATTTTTAGTACATGGAAAGTTTGATGCTCTCTCACAAAAAAGACAATTTAAAAAATGGATATAATACGAGTATATCGCCGAGTTGTAACGTCTATTACGTCCATAACTTAGCTGCTATGGACAGAATGGCACTCATTGCTCATTGGCCTAATTTTATTGCCCTAGCTCCTTTTAAAAAGGAGTAAAAACATGACGATCCCACTAGATTCCTTTAGAAAATTAACACACTATTAATCTATTTTTTTCAGCGTCCTGGGTCTTACTTATGAGTAGATTAAAATTGGCGGGAAATAAGTTTTAAAAAATAGACACTGGACTATTTTCGCCAGCCAACGTCTTTATACTAACCTTAACGTTAGCGACGGAAAGGGAGGAGCCACGCATTGAACTACCCAATGAATTAATTGAACGTAATGGGTGTGCATGCGTGGTACTTCCCTTCCTGCCATTAAAGTTAAGGTAAGTATAAAGACGTTGGCATGCGAAAACTGTCTGTTGTAACCTTCAAACTCATTAACCAATATAATCGTATCAAATCTTGGTCGCAGCAGGGCGCTATTTTACATATGGATGCAATCTGATTGGTCCATGAGCTCGATGAGGAGCGTTCAACTGTTTATGCATCCATATTTAGCGTCTGGTAAAAACGCATTTTTAAACATGTTGATTCTCTTTTAAATTAGTATTTTTCCTATTCCGAAGTTCCTCATTTCGAGTAGAATATTGGCTTTGCATAGGGCATTAACGCAATGAAGCGTAACAAGATGCAATTTAAGACGCTCAATTCATATGCAAAAGGTAATAAATTATGCCGTCGAATAATACCATATTTTTAGCACCATATGTCTTTTAGAAATGAATTATTGAACGATGAAATGCGTAAAATCCGTTCATGAAATAAATATCTGCTATTGACGTCAATGCAACATATTTTACAAGCAAAAGAACTTATTTTCTACAGTATTTAATATGCAAACTGCATATTGTATGCATGGTGTTAAAATTAAATCTGCACAATAGTAACGCTGACAATAAATCGCCTTAATGCAAGTTATCAACGTCCACATTATACAGGTGTTTGATCTGCTATAGATTTTAACCATTGAAGATGGAATTACAAAACTGACATTTGAGTATTATTTTATTGGTGTTATCATTTATTGAAAGAGGGCAACCCAACAAAGCTCGTATCAACTCTCATTTATGTATCTAAAGATTTGTACCTACAACATACTCATCACCACTTTTTGTGAATCGTGAACACTAAAAACATGTTTAGAATATGATGTTTACCTATTAATTTACACGTATTAATTAATTGCACAGTGTATATACGAGTACACATAGTTATATGAAGTCGTCGTATGTACATTGAATAGACAAAATAATGTAAACGCTACAAAATAAGGTATACAGGGTGAGGCATTTAATGTGACATACAGTATCTAAATATGAGAAAACAAAGCATTTGGTTAAAAAAGGATTCGGACAAACCTTATTTGCATTCGAGGGAGCCATTTAATTATTTTCCCTTCGAAAGCAAACAGTTCTTGTTTGATTCATTTTTTAGTCAAATGCTTTGTGTTCTCGTATTTAGATTTGCCTCACCCTGTATAATGTGTTTTTCTTGGCTATGCATGAAAAGGAAATTGGAGAATATTTTGGCACTCCTGAAAATGCTTGAAACTAATGAAAAACAACATATTACAAATGTTGAGAAGTTAAACGACATAAATTCGAAGATGAAAGTGTTCACATTAATTTGTTCACCCCTTGTAAATACACTTACGTACATGTAAGTAAAGCCTTAAAACTTAATTGAAGGTAAAAGTGCATGGTCCAACACCATATTAAGACATAAATGCGGAGCAGTGTCAAGTGTTCACATTATTTTATCTTTTTTGGACATTTTAACACTGCAGGAATCAAATGATAACTCAGCTTCCCGCTTCGAACTATGGCACGCCATACCGATTCAGGGTTTTTCCCATTTGGTGCGAACGCTCTCTGCGGAATGTCTGCCCCTTTGGCGTCCTTACTAATCATGGACATTTCGATCAAATTCACTAAAATTGCTCACCTTCGGATAATTATATCACCGTGAAACCATAAATCAGATTCATATAGAGTTTCAATGTTAAAGTTTGCTTTTCCCACGAGCGCCGTTGCCCTCCAACGGAATGCAATCATCATTTTCTATTATTATTCCACACTGCATTTGCATTCTAGAAAGCGTATTATTCTATAAAAAATACCGTATTAATTTCATCGGATGGGTGTGTTGTTTACGCGGTGGATGCACGGCGCCTTATCACTATAAAAGAGAACCCACACTGGGAGCGCATGGGCACGGCCCCGGAGCTTTGTGTGAAAAACCTCCGAAAAAGTTTCAGATTTAAAATGGGGGACATTAATGCTCGTATCGTTTGGCGGGAATCGGTCAGATAAATACCGCGAATCACCAAGGGGGACGCGTTATCGTGGTTGGGATTTTTTATGAAGTTTTTTCGTATCCCTAACCGTGGCAAATAATAGGGACGTCAAGCTGTGTTGCCTAGATAAAGGTGTACCGAAAAAAGTTGGACGAATATACCGAATTTTGTACCATTGTAGAAGTCGCTGATCCTGGTTAACTGACGCCTAGATGGCAGTTGTAGGTCGTTTACCAGATACAAATTTACACCCTCGGTATATATATACCGAACGTGTTCGACAATGATAGAGAAGGTACATATTTGTCATCCGTTACTTTATTGGACATTCTGATGACATTTGTGTGGGCATGCACTGGGCGGTGAGGTATTGATTAGATTTGGGAAGGTCTTGTTTCACAAATTTGCAAACTAATTTGTCGGGTTTGTAGATTACAGAACTTTAACGGGATGATAAAAGTGAATTGATGGCATGTGGATAACTTGCGAGGGGGAAAATGAGAAACTGAAGTGATCACTATCCTTATATTAGACTTGAGTTAGGTATGGGTTCATTTGATGGTATGCAGTTAGGTTGATGTTCACCTTGGAGACCTATAGTAGAGAGTTTGAGCTAGCCAACGTTAACGAAACGATAACAAGAAACGGCGCTGGCGGCCCGGAATGTCAAGGACTGCCCTATGCGAAGCATGACATTCCAATGCCATTCCGGCCGCCAGCGCTGTTTCTCGTTATCGTTTCGTTAACGTTGGCTGGCTCAAACTCTCTATTCTAAGGTCGTGGAGATGACAGTTGTGTTTCGACTTCCCTAAGGTGCTCTTACTAAAGTGATCTTGAATAAGGCTGAACTGCGGACTGTTATGAATGCAGATGTCTATTAGTTAAACCTCACGTGTTGAGAATAGTTCCCTGTAGAGCTGGATTGACTGAAAATATGGTTTAAAGGCAAATCACCAGGCCTAAGGGTTCAATGTGAGTTTCTTTATTCACGAGGCAACCACTGTCTGGAGACTGGAAAAGACTATCTGATTTGTGATGGTGCAGGTAGCTAGTTTTATACTACCTGGAATACATCTCATGACAGTAATTAACCAATAGACTTTACAATTGGGATTACAAATGGGATTTGGTGGGCCCATAATTGTCAAATGTCAACCAATATTTTTAGAAGCAGTCCGCTACTAAACCTGTGTTATATTAGCAGTGGTCACGTCGTGGATTTTATTTTCTTACTATTATTACATTTTCGAGCTTTCTGTTCGATAAATCTGTTTGTCGCTAATCTTCCATAAACTGGACATAATGGATTTCTATCAACAAAAACGTCTAGAACAAACACCACATGGATATACCTGCTTTTAACCATTAAGTTAATTTCGTATTAGTCGTATGCCAACTAATCTATAAATCTAAAAAAGCATTTCAATATAAATTTAATACCATTTCCTGTTTATTCATAGCCGTGTTTAAAAGTTTATGGCACACAAAAATTCATAAATGCACGTGTAAGCCTTGGATTTACTCATACTTATCCATCTAAATGCATGTTAACATCGAAAAGACTTGCTTTAACATAATGGGTTTCCTGTAGGCTAAACAATTTGTTTATGCTAAGTGTTTTATATAGAGATGGTTTATAAGGTAATTGGATTATACTGTCTTACTTTTTTATTGTTTACTGTAAATGTAGTGCACGACAGCACGAACAACATCATCTCATTTTAATATTTTTATTTATATAGCACGTTCAAATTTGAGCCACCTTCATATTTTTGCAATGCAAATATAATAGAGTTTGAGCCAGCCAACGTTAACGAACCGATAACGGTAACGAGAAACAGTGCGGGCGGCCCGGAATGTAATTGAAATGCCATACTTCGCATAGGGTAGTCCTTGACATT
>JAUJYV010002298.1:0-13128 GCA_033995625.1 Ophyiulus pilosus
CAAGGTGAAAAGTAATAAATATACTAGCTATGGTAAACAGCGATTCAAAATTCATAAATTGTATACATAAGCCTGCCTATCAATATCGAATTCAAAATCGATGCGCCCAACTTCCCCATACAGCAATGAATTTATACTGTATAAAATATAGTAGGATTTGTATGTCCTTTCTGCATTCAATTGCTGTCTGATGAGACCTTCATGTAATCTTCAGTATATATGAAACGAAAGCAATTGAACAATATGATGCGCTGTAATTACGTTTCTAAACGTTTCAGAGGCATTTTTGAGAACGCTAGAGCTAGAAATTAGTAAATTTTAGTAAATTTTGACAAAATATGAGTTATAAATTATATTAGATCATTATAATATGTACGCGTACTTTAATTCAATTACAGTTTTTAATAATTTCGATTCAACTTTGGGTAGAAAATAAACAACAATTGAAATAAAAATAAGTAGCGCCTGCCATTTGTTGTCTATGTTTTGAACTGTATGCTTTTAACTTAGTCACACTAAAATAGGCAATAAATTCGTACGGCACACTGGTTAATAAAACACTAGAATATACCAAAGTGATAACAAAAAAAAACCATTTCTGCGACATAATTAGGAAATTTTCGTTCACCTTGTTTTGGTCGGAATGTCATACAATTATTGACTAATAGTACCAAATTCGTGTAATAAATGGTATTTTCAGGATCAATATAATAAAGAAGGGAGGAAAATACAGTATTAGCTTAACCAAATCCCATTCCAGCGATTTCGTTGATTTATGAAACCTCGTTTCGGTAAATCAGAAAGCGATGCATTTTTGGGAGAAATATAATTAAATATGGAACGAAATTGCCTTAAAAAAATGGAAGAATCTGTTTGAATAAAACATTTTTCAGCTCACGGCACACGTGAAATAAAGAATAATTAGGTTATGAATATAGAGTGGTATAAAGAGAAAAAGGGGATTTTTTTCTCTCATGAAAACATTGTTTAAATCAAATCTTTAGACCTTTTCCCAAACTCCCGTGCATGCCCTTAAGTACAAATGCCATAACGTGTCCTGATTATCACCCCTAAATGAATGTTTCGTTTCCAAAATTCGCATGTTATGTTATTTTTGACAAAATGCATTTCCCAAAATGTCAGGATTGGAGGGTTTTGACACATCAGAATCTTGTCATTTCATAATAAAACAATCGCCAAATTGTAAGTGTGCGTAGTAAACAAACTGAGCCCCGTTTATGACCCATTTTAATGCGTTGCTGCAGGATGCAGTTTTCGCCGTGGGAACTGCAATTGAATTACAAGTGTTCAGATAAAAGAGGTTTTTCGCGTCGCCGTATATATTTGGCTGTTCAGTGCCAAGCTCAGTTCATTTGTGCACAAATGTGCACGACAGGCAGGAGCTACGAGTCTGTGCTCAACAATCCGTTCTCCCAACTGCCACTGAAGCGTTCGGTGTGTATCAAGTGAAAATTCAGGATTTTCATAATGCAGCAACAAGAACGTATCTATCACTGGAATATATCAACATACCGACAATTCTGTTACTTTTTACGAAAAAATCATATTTTCGAGATTATGGTGAACTGTGAAGCAAACTTTGTCCGAGTAAGTTATTTTTTCTCTTGTTTGAAACAATTTCATTGTTTAAAATTGGCACGCTACCAAATAAACGTCTGAATTTTAGCACTTCAGTGAAGGGTGGACCTGGTTTCACACTTTTAAACTATAGTCTGAGTATAGCAGTCGCCATTATCACTAACCATAACGACTAACTCGATTTAATATAGGGCTAGAAAGTTGACATTTTTGAAAAGAAAAATATAATGAATCAAAGAATATTTTGAAAGTTCTGGAAAACATCGTCTTTTTCTCCAATGTTTCCTTCGTTTGCGTGTGCTGATAGTTATCATTATTGTTAAGATTTTAAATAAAACAGTATCGACAACATATTAATATGCAACAATAGTATAACATAGCTATACAATGACGCATTGCGGATTACAGTTTTCAATATTCAATAGAATTAAGAAATGGCACGTTTATTGTATATCAAAAGCAAACAAACGGCACATATGTCATGTGGGTCAACCGTAATAATTTGCTTTTTGGTTTTTTACGTTGCCTAAAACACTTATTTTTTAAAAAAAATAATCTCTAAATGTGAGGGTAGAGAGGTACGTCTTGGCCTATGCATTTGAAGGTAGCACCCAAGTTCACAGTAAAATATATAACCTGTTAGAAACAGGAAAAACTGCAAAGTGTTTGAATATTTGGCTACCCTTGATAGGCTGAGGAATGTAAACACGAGTATATTTTCGAATCCCCCCTCGTTATATATTCCTACTATGTCTCACTCAAGTTTTTTTTTTTTTGCGACTCGAATCTGGAACATAGCTAATCTGGGCAAGGTCAAAATGGCTTCACTTTCGACAAATTCCCAACGGTGGTCAGTGTTGCAACAAAATCCTTCTTGCAAATACTTATTTAAAACCGAATCTTACAATAAAGTTTACCAAACGTCTCATTTTTGATAAAAAAATGGTATCTCGAAGTGCTATCTTTGTAAATGTCACATCGGACATGATACGAAACTGCCAAATTACCAATATATCACTAAACGTACCTTCGAACCCTTTTCGCTTTAATTTATGGTGACTTTTTAAATAACATATTGTCTGAAATAGCTAATGACAGAGGCTTATTCTGAACCAGGGATTTTTTTTTAATACTAGAAGTCTTTCGGACATATAGTCGGTTAACTGTGCCAAACGGAAATTAAACCCATTACTGTAAAGATACGCTGCCCTTGTGACCTAAATTATGTCAAACTGCAGTATACACATAATCAAGTCTACAGAATATGAATATTTTGTATACGAATTATATTCCAGCCAGAAATACTTGTTATATGTCTGTCAAAGTAAGGATTTAAAGTTTGTTGTTTACCTGCTCCTAATATATGCTTTACAAAACATCATTTATATTTGTTTTATTGAATTATAGCTATTTTACTGCATATATTGCGACTTTTTACAGTTGCGTTCATATCTTTGTATCTAGTATTTAGTATTTAATTTTAAAAATACACATGTGATTTAGTTATCCTATATCTGCATGCCATTTCAATGTTTCTATTTGAATTTCAATTCATTTCAAGTTGCTTAAAAGCATTCAAACATTATACGAGTATTTGTCTATAGCTCGGACATTGAGTGGAATTGCCCACCCAGCGAAATTTATGGCGCGATATTTGGTAACACTTTTCATGGGCTTTTATAATGCGTCAATCGATAAATCCCTAACACACGATGCTCCCAGAGGCCACTTTGTAAGCAAAATGTGCCTTTGAAGATTTGCACTATTTCTCGTTTCTTCTGATTTTGGCCTTCATCTTACAAACATTCTAAGACAAGCATTCGATTTCTACAGCCTGCGTTACAAATATGTAGACACGCATTTATTGATCTGAAAACATTTACTAAATCCAAGATTCCTTAATACTTTCAATAATGCAAATTTATACATATGGCTTTGCTTTATGCAAGGCATGTGCAGTGTGTAGTGTAGTGTCGTAGTAGTGTGTAGCATGTCCGAGTTTGGTGAAGTTTTAATATACAGCATCATATCGATTAACAGCTTACATCATATAATGCTACCGAATAGGCTAGGCCCTAAGCGGCAAAACATCATAAAAACTGTATAAAAACCATCGAAAGTGATTTGTCTTGCCCTGTAGATCCGTTAATGATTAGACTCATTAGGTTGAAATGGAATTACATGGATTTATAGCCTCAAACTCCATTAGCATTATCTTAAATGGCATGTGCGTAATTACAGACTTTTTTTAAAAGTTATAAGAATTAGTGGAGCAATGCTTTAAGGAATTTCAATAGGGAGAACTAATTCTTGAAACGATTAAGACAGTAGTTTAGATTAATCAATTCTTCTTAGCGCACGCAAAAAAAAAATCATCAAGTTTCACCGAAAAGCCCATTCAACATCTTAGAATCTGGTTTACAACTTAAGGACTTAGTATATTGGGTGTTATATGCAATGGAAACCCAATTTTAGAACACAGACAATCGACTTCAGTGCCACCAAATATCCAAACAAAGCTCATGGTAATCCCACGATTAAATAAAGCGTCACAATAGTCGTCAATAGAGTCTATGACTGTACATTTCCATAATATAGAAACTTGATTACAGGTTAAGACTAACGATCTTGAGAGTCATTGGAGTGTATCAGAAATAGTGTTCGGCAAATGTTAACCCTTTAAAGCACCTTTATAGCATTTATACTTGAAAATCGCACCATGATGCTAAAATCATATTTTGCACTTTGGATTTATGACAAAGATTGATTACCAAATATAGATTGATGCATCGCATAATATTGGATAGCAAGCACTTTCTCAAATTGCTTTTCTTTTTATTTGAATAAATGTCTTAGCAATCGTGAAAACTTGACAATAATCACGTTGTTATACAAGTCGTGTTAATATGTTATACAAATACGAATAAAAAATTGCTTAGAATGAGCTACATAGATTTTATATTGCAAATTTCGCTAGAGGGTGCCATGATTGCAAATGTAATAATTTACGACTGTTCTTAAGATTGGGAAACCCTAAAGAATATGTTGTGGACATCCATTAGGAAGGAAGGGTTAATGAAGATGGCGTCTTTGATGTCTGCATGAAACCATAAATAACTATATGTACATCAACATAAAGTTGCTGCGACGAAGATGAAAATACACGAGGCAATATGGCAACTCATGATTCCTATTTGTGTGCCGATATGGTTTTAAAATGTACGAGACCCGTTCATACTAGTTAAAACCATGAAATTAAACAAGTTTAGATACATCACATAGAGCTGTGCACTCCATAATCGAGCACTTAATAGCAGTTATCTAACCCACTCACAGGCTCATCAAATTAGCAATTAGCCTTAATTACATCAAATGCAATTAAGAATTTTGGATTAATATACATGTATAGGTAAAATAACACGATGTAGGGGGCGCTGGAGGTTAAATTCAGAACATGATTAACAGCAGATCCGTCTGGTTTGCACATGTAATTAGGTAATCGCTTATTTAAGTGTCAGATTTATGAGCGGTGAGGATTTTGTCATCCACCCTGCATTTGGTGGATAATAAAGTATGAAACCATATGCATTATAAAATTGTAAAATCAATATAAAATAGTGCCATATTTAATTAAAAATTCCACAAAGTTTTGATTGCTCATCAGTCCTTATATCCACTTTTGAATATGTTAAAGTCTCTTACAGGAATGCACTTTTCGCAAACATACTGACATTGCGCAAACTATTAGCTCACTATACTTAGCTTTTAAACTTGAAGTTTTTCCAAAATCGAGCATTTGTCGTGTTGAAAAGCAAAATATAACGAGACTGCGATGTTAGTTGCGTGGAAGGGCAGTGTTTAGTCAACCGCAAAATACCATCCATTCCGTTTATTAAATCTGCACTCTAAGAAATTACGTGGATTTACTGCCAATGTGCTAGAATTCTCTCGTCCTGAATACACGGTGAGATATGAGTCTGTTTATGATCCAAATAACACGACGTCTAAATGATTGGATATGTTGAGGGGGAGATGGGCATGCCAAAGAAGTGTTCATGAACCAAAAAAAAAAAATGACACGAACCTGTTTCACTAACAATTCGGTTCTTTACTGTGTCCTAGAATACGATGTTTTGTATATTTTTCTTGTGTGTTTTTCATCCCATATCACCCCAAAATGTAAACCGATGAAGGCTAATTTTAGATACATTTAAATGCGAGTAACTTTAAAAATAGCAATCAAAGGATGTTACATATTTATGTTAATACATCTAGGAATAACAAGTTGTTGTCAAATGTATTACACGTACGGTCTTTTGTGTATACCATTATGATAATAAGCTACATTGACTTTAATCAACCGAAATTTGGCAATGTTTGCATAAAAAGCGTTGAAGTATAATATAGCTTACTTTATAATGATTTCGGGCAGCTGCTTGCCATTTCAAAAGCTAGTTTTTCTATAAAAAATATACCTATTTCTGAAGGGAATGGTTTCCTGGTTGTGTAATAAGCCTACAATATGAAGCTTGTGAATAATTAAGTTAAGTTGCAACAAGTTGGGAAATTAACTTATCTCCTAATTACAGCTTTCAATCTAGGAAAGCCGTAACATTAATTCTTAAAAGTATCTCATTAAGACAATGTGCCGAATAGCAATTTGTCGTTATTACATTTTAACGTAGGCTACATCAATGTAATTGGCTAAGTACTGTACTTCCATGCAAGTGGTACTAAGACAGATCAAAAATAGAAGCTGTTCCTGGAATAGAGGAGAATGCTTTGTGATGGATCCTTTTATATAATCCTATAACCATCACGTTATACGATTACAAAGAATAATTAAATACCAATCTTCCGAAACAATGCGTGAAATGTAACTATTGAAATATAACATGAGAAACTGCAATGAAATAGCTAGCTGAAAAGCTTTTAGGACCAATCTCTTATTCCAGATCAAACTTATTTTTTTTCCAGTTAATTTCATATCCCGTGTGGAATAATGATATAGGACCATATAGCCATATTGTGTCCCATGTATTCTGTATTTCCATGTATGATCTCTACATATACAATATGTTTGATAACATTTATGAGCATATATAACGTTTTAGTTCGATATACATATGTAAAAAACGTGGACATAGATTATTTCTCAAAGCATCAATATGTCACACACAGTATAATGAAATACATAAATGTTAAGTGTACATAAGGTATAGGTACACATATAGGGTCCATACTATAAGTATGGTTGTATGTAATCATTTATGGACAAGTATATCACATTACAAGTATTTACAATTTGTTTCCACTCTGGAACCAACAAGCACAATTTTACATATCTATGAACAATCTATGAGCCTAAACAAAATACATATTAAAATTAATTTTACATCATCAAAGTAATATTGATTTACACGTGAACATGAAATGCACGCTAATAACATAAAAAACTCCCCTCCCTAAATTTTCTAAGACACAGTCTACGTCATGACCCACCATGTACTGTGGGCACCATTGGCTTAAAAGTCCAAGGCTAAGAAATATAAAGTTTATTACTATCGTACAGTGCCAGAAAATCTTTCAAAAAACTTTCCATATTCTATACCTAAAATATATGCAATAAAACAACTTGTGTAGATCATCAATCCACACCCACTACATTTTATTGAAGTATAATCTGTAGCAGTCATATTCAGTGAAGTTATTTTTAGTCCTATACTGGTCGACTTTTTCGAAAAGAAATTGACAAGGGTTGTCACATAATAAAATTAGATTTTAATACGTGTTATGTTGCAACTCGCCAGTGTTCCAGCACTGCTTATTTATACAATATAGTGAGAGCTTGTCAGGATTCATGACACGCAAGTCGTTTTGTCCAATTAGGTATTCTTACGCCTTTGAGATGGAGAGCCGCACTTACTGCGACGTATCAACATCTAGATTGTGTGGGTATACTACCAAGGTTTGCGTAAATACCACCGTTGCAGAAAGCAAGGTTTCATCGTATCTAAATCCACCGCATATCGATTATAGTAAAACTTTATCGATGTTAAAGTACTTTTAACTCTGCCATTCTAAATTCTTAATCACACCAGACATTTCATATCACTCTTCCACAGAAGTAAACCAGTCGCACATAAGTCAGCCTAGTTTATTTTTAACAATCACCATGTGAAGTCACGATATATTCAGATATCTGTTTACAAACAGATTGACAAATTTGAATTGCATGTCATTGACAATTTCACGAAAAAGTTCTCTTGAAGTCATCGGAATGAAATTTGATTGTGCCAAGTTGATGTGCACAAACTGATTGTACCAGTTTGATATTTTGTATTCAAACAGATGATACTATTTCCTACCAAATTTCATAAATGTTTGATATACAGCTAGGACAGCACTGAAAAATTGAATGGGAAATTTTTCTTACAAATCAATGAAATGTGATCAATTTAGTAACTTCTATTCAAACATATGATACCATTTTTACCATGATTTTAGGACTTAGTTTACCGCAATTTTTCTCAAAAACGTTACGAATGTTTGACTTGCAGCAGGACATTAAATAAATCCCCTAATCAAACGCCCAGCCTACGTATATATTATCAATAACAGCTCACTCGCGTTAGTATTTTGTACTAAGTAGTGACTCACGCCATGTTCACATTTGCAGAGCTCCCTAATTAATATTCCAGAGTTAGTGTTTGCATAGTATTTCTATAGTTCATGCATGTTTATGTGTAAGTCTGTCTCGATTCAGTATTCAGATGTGCCAGGGATACAATTTCAAGGACTTAGAGATCATGCGTAAATTGTTTGCACTAGTTTTGTCATAAAAATTCTTGAATGGTCTCCATTTGTGAAAACAAACCTTGCAGCGTGAAATAATTCGCACCTAAATAATTACACCTGAACTTGGATTTCCATTGAAACGAGGATGGTTATCTATAACCACATACAATACAAATTACCATAATAGGTTCAATTTATTTCATTGCTTCGCTAGTTTTTATTACACATTGTTAGTGCTTGGTCAATCGCGACCATTTTGGATGAAATTTACTGATAAGAAAACACGACTGACACAGGCGCCAACAGATGAAACCAGTCTGTATAATAAACGTGTACATGTAACTGAATCTATAAATTAAGCACGTCCAGTATATACATGTAATTATAATAAAAAGAAAAGCGTTTATGCCAGATAACATATTTCTGATTTGAATGACATTTAATCAAGCAGAATAAAGTTATCACTTTGTTCGATTGAAAAAAAAATGGTGCAGAACAATCGAGGAGAAAACTATGAATATTTATTGTAGAAAATTGCTTATTGATGATTTTTTTTTTCATGAAACATCTGCAAAACATAATGTGACAGTTGTCATTGCGAACATACAAATAAAGAGAGAGAGAAAATTTCCTGTCATGCCTGTTGACATATTACCATCATTTCCCCTTCCCATACCCCCCCCCCCCTCCTCCTCTCCACACACACATTGAGATCCCAATAACAAATTCAGAAATTTTGAACACCCTACACAAGTTGATGGTGCTTCAAGCAGTAGCAGTTTCATAGCAAACTTCCTCTAGTAGCAATACTCGCGAATTATGGTATGAAACTCACCCCCCTTTAAAAATGCTTGTGCCTCCTCTTATCCATCTCGTGTATGGTACATTGGCAAAACGCCATTTTTCCCAATAAGCTTCGTCATTTGCTAGAGAGTTGCTTCGAGTGGGCTTCCACAGCACTTTCACGAAACTTGTAAATTTAATAGCCTTCGGTAGGCCTTGAGATATGCTGTCGTTTGCAAAATCAGACAAGTTTCTTAGGTTTTAAAGAGGTGAAAAATCCTCAACGTAATACCAGTTGAATTGTGGATGACCCCTTTGATAACGATAACGTGAAATAGATGTTGGCCTGGTGATGGATAAGCAACAATTTGAACCAAAATGTATACACGTAGCTCTCCATTAAGGTAGGTTTTGCTTTAGTTTAAATTAGTGTAAAGTTTGTAAAAATGACACTAAAAATGTTGATGACAACTATTGATTATAGTTTAAGCTACACTCTTTGATCTCACCCTAAAACTGGTGACCTTATAACATCCTCGTATTTCTATCTCCATCCTGATCTGTTGAACAAGCTCGTTTATCGATCTGTTCCTGTTTGACTTTCTTCCTTTCATCAAACCAACATATGATTTCATTTATAGTCAGAAATGTTATCAAACAGTATCACAGGCTGTAATACGCGTGTCAAAAAATTGCTTTTCTATAGAGCTACAAAACGATTCACTTTCTTAGACGCATCGGCAATGTTATATTTGTATGTTTATCATTGGAAAATGTTTGCAAAAGGTGAAAATGATGAGGGAAACAGTGGTAGAAAAAATTGTACAAGTTACCAAACAGTTCTATAAAAAAATCCAACCTCGAACTAGACATACGTTAACTTTATTTTTATTTTTTATTATCATTGAAGGGGCAGTTAAATATAAATACCGATGTTATGTAGATAGACACCCCAATGCGATTATTTTATTTTTTATGTCAAGGGCAACAAGTTTTCCATTTTAAAATAAGTTGGGAGGCGCAGTATTTTTTCTAACTATTTACTTGAGCCGACAAGGAAAAGATGATCCCCAATAACTGGATTGATGCTAATTAGATAGAAGGCATTTTTATCACGATTAAAATAACTTGGAAAACCATGCGCTGACTAACAGTGATATAGCAAAACTGCTATTTTGTTCAATAACAACACAGTAAATTGTATCTCATTTTATTTATTACATGTAGCAATTATTGGAATTCCTACACTAATTATTGATCATGTAACCTTACTTTAACAGCATTGGTTAAGATATTCTTTATCCACTATTTTACTCGATATTTGTTACTAAATTACTTTTAATACGACTGCTGTAATTTCACAACGTCTGTGTTTATAGTCAATTATAATAAAAAATAAAAACCTATTAGGTGTTAAAACTATGACATGTATTTTGTGACAAGTGATAATATATTTATTGTATGTGCGTCTTGAATATGTCCATCTACAAATTGGAAGTTTTTTGAGCAACAAGAAAAAGATATCGAGAAACGAGATTTTCTTAAACACATCAGTAAAAAATTCCTTGGAGGCTTTCCAACAAAGTTAAATACTGTTACACAGTATATATAATAAATGGATAGCGAAGAAACTATTTATTATTCTGGGAGGTGTTTGAAGTATAACTGCTTTAGACACGTTGCTATCCGATCACGTTTTATAAGGCGTTAATAACCGTAAAATCAAGGCCAGGGCGACGCTGGCATTTTAACGAGGGTCCTAGGTGGCGCACACATCAATGATTGATTTTTCTGCTATCAAGTTGGATGATGAGACCCAATTAATTTTCATTATTTAAGTCCCTGCATAATATTAACTACATGTAATATAATGAATTTGTAGCGGTCGTAAACAAATTTTATGGTGGCTTGATCGGATTGTTAATAACAATTCAAACAACAGTTTTGTCACTAATGAATTTCTGTATTAACTGCGAGTAGCACTGCTAAACAATTTATGAGTCTGGTTGGAATTGTCTCAAGAAGAAGGAATGATTCCATACAATTACATTTTTTTTACATGCACTGTATACGTGCGAAACATTTTCATATTGCTGCTTTTTTGCAATGGAGTTTTACCAACGCCTAACAGCATCAATAAAACCTTGACTTCAAGATTTATACTTCACATTTGTGATAGCGCAGAGAGAGAGTAAAGGATGAAAAGAAAGTGCTAGTAAACGCAATTACATCAAATGGGTTTCCAAACTAAATCAGAAACGAAATAATTTCAATCTTGTTGAGAAGAGACCTCATACTCTCACTAATGGATTATTTTCTCATGTAGATAAGTTTCTAACAATCTTTGAATTGTGCTAAATACACTACTAAAAAGCACCACCTGGTGTAATTAAATGAGATGATGTACAAGGTGCATCGTAGATGGGGAAATTTAATTAAGCGTTATGCGAATAGTGAAAGATATTATCATATTCATTTTATACAATGGTTTATACGTGGCATATCAACATGATAGTTTCTCATCTTGCCTTTACGGATAAATTGGATATGTTTGAATTTGTGCATATGTGGCATTTTTTTAAAAAATTGCCCAGTTTTTTTGGATATGTATATTGTTTAATGAAGAGTTAGACGATTATATTGCAACAAAATTTGTTTTTAGATTTCACTTCACAATTCTGTAGGTTGTAATGGTGTAAGTTTTAATACTTAATGACATGGTCGATTGCCATACAGGCCAAACTATCAAAGCATATTGATTACCGATCTAAATATAGTAATCTTATCTATCCATTTTTTTCTTATTAACCCAATTGATATCAAGTATTGAGTCATATTTCTAAGTGTTAAGTATTGGTCGATGGCTGAAATCACTTCCTGACTTTGCAATATTACGGCACCTACACTTTGAGAATGGATTACCAGTATCTAGGTTTTGACACGTAATTGTCTCTTAGTTTATAGTCCAAAGGAAAATCTATAATTTATATTAGGGTTTCTTGAAATGTCTTTGTGAGCCCTTTAATAATCGGTTGGAGGCCAAGTTTTAGTCATAAAAATGAGTGCAAGGTCAGGTTTATCATATTAAAGCCAACTATTGGAAAAAGTATATTATTTGAAGGCCTCTTTGAAAGTCGTGTGACACTGACATTAAATGCAATTTCGTCAGTTTTTAAAACAATAGCTAATAGAAGTAACGCAACGATGATCACGTTGATTGGAAATGATGAAACACCGAACTTTGTTTACCAAAACATAGTAGGTCTATTTAAAATTTGCATGTACTATATCAAACCAAACAGAAAATATCACTAAAATATATGTAGTAAAATATCTAAGTGACAATTTCCGTAATTTTGTATCATGCATCTCAACTCAATTTACTTAAAATGCAACTTAAACAAGTTTAAACACATGTATAGTCTGAAAGATAAGTTACATAACAAATATCTAGAGATAGATTTGACCGCTCTTTGTCTGGCATTTTTTATATCAAAATTCACAAATGTGCTTACAATATTTGGTTGCTGCCAGAAAATACGTGTGTAGACTAAAATCGATATAGTTCCCAACAATGCGTCTGAATTTCGCAACACCATGCTGTTATGTTCTTTTATTTCGCGATTTATATGTTGAACTGGATTGTTCCCAGAACCTATTGTGTGTTTTATACAACACTAAAGAAAATTATGGCAACGATTGCTATTTTTTAAGTTGAATATGTATTTTTTTTAGGAAAATTATAAAATGCGATAATAATAAAATGCTTTTCAGAGCACCGATAAAACCAACCAATTTCTCTCGTTTTCAAGATTTTAGTTTTATGTAGCTTATTATTGCTTACAAATGTCTTTTAAAAACCGTTACATACCACCTGATGCAATGAAACCGAATCAATACATTCGCTTTAATATTTTGCCCCTTAGAGTTAGGCAAACACTGCAAGCA
>JAUJYV010002299.1:0-13123 GCA_033995625.1 Ophyiulus pilosus
GCATGGAACGCATTATCGTATTTTACATCAATTTCTATGGTAAAAATTGTTTCGCATAACGAGCAAGACTCCGGAACTAATTATGCTCGTTATGCGAGGTTCCACTGTACTATAGTTATATTTTTCCATAGAAAAGCAAGTAAAACAGCAAAGGTATAATTCTTTCACATTTTTTACTTAAATAATGCTGATAAAACTCGTAATAAGTATTTAGTCAACACCCTTGTAGAAGTTCGTACTTCATATCGTATTCCATTTATCAAAAGGCAGCATCAGTCAATCCAAACGTAAGAAATTTAAGTTATTCAAGTGCATGTAAATTTAAATAGAAGCTTTTATCTAATCACGATCTACTTTCGTGGAATCAATCCTCTAAAGACCTGTGAGGTAGAATTATCTTACTAGCATTCAATTACATAAACTGCTCTTACGTAGTTCCTAATCTTGCTTTCAATAAAAACTTTAAAATATCAAAGCTTTGATTATGTCTGTCCTAATCATATTAGCCAAGAGATATCTGCAAAGTTATTATATATATATGTATATATAACTAAAAAAGCAATAGAAATTTTGAAAAAATCAGAAGAACGAAACAGAAACAGGGTTTCGTAAACATGTTTGCGATAATAAGTCGCTCACTAGTTTTCTGCAAGCAAGTTTCAACAAATTTTGTTTGCCAAAAAACGTGCTTTCAGGAAACATTTCGGTGTTCGTTCAAGAGGTGGTGAAGATCAGAGAAAACATGTTTGCTGATCAAGGTGCTCATACCAAGGTCTGTATAGCATTGACCCAATTTGCCCCACATGCTTTCTAGAGCATACGCCCATTTTCGGCCATTGTATACAGGCCATCCATGAACAGCAACATTTCTTCAGTTTCGAAATGCGTTTTTGGTGTGGACAACTGTATTTGGGCAAACCTGTTTATGGAAATACTATGTTCATGAAATCACGTTTCGACAAATTGAAATTGGTTTACATAAACTCTGTTTCGTGTTTGCTATACAATGTGTACTATGCATTGGATTCGAATTTACATGCGTTATATAAATTTACATAAATTTCTCATATTGTGCGATGCATTTATGAGCAAATGCAATGAGAACATTTCAACATGGAAAATACTCGTATATTATTTGATTATACATAGATGAAAACTGAAATTTGAAGCTTCTGAAGATGTTGAGCAAATGCTCAAGCTCACCATATAGCACTTTAAGGGAAATCTCAAGCTTATTGGAGCACATTTAATTTTAGGGTTAAGCTATACGTTTTTTATAAAGAAAAACTTTGATGTTCGGAAGAACTAACTAAAAAAAAATACAGAAAAAAAACGTCTTATCAAAGCTTGAGATATGATAGTCGGATAGTTTTCAACTAAAACCTCAATCGTGGCATTCTGACCCGTGACAGTGAAGAAGCGTGACGTTTATAGACGTCGCAGACAAAGAAGCAGTCAGACAAAATGAAAGTTTATACGTGCAGAGTTAAAACTATAAACTTTCGAGCTTCATCTAAACAGTGCATTAAACCCGCGCCGTAAACAACTGTTAGAGTAACCGAAAACACACTGAATTGATTATAAATTTACACCAACCATTAGCAATGTAAATTAGGCTCAACAGCTCGCAGCGTTACCACTATCTCATCACAACATGACATTCGTGCACTTTTATTTATTATTTTTTTGCTAATGCAATAAGATACATTTAAGTAGTGATTCATCAAAGTACATACTGTGCATACTTCTGACAGTGTTTAAGGTCAGGATGAATGGCGCCCTTGTCTAATCGAAAGGAAGTTTATCAAAAAGAAAAGTCTTTGAGTGATAAGCATCTTAATGTTTGAATAACTGAAACCTACTAACACTGTGACATAGTTAGATCTCCACATTATGCAAAACTTCAGACTTTATTTATATTTTCTTATAATGCCTATAGTACACCTTATAGCAAACGCCAAACAGAAACAAAGTTTATGCAAACAAATTTGTCGAAACGTGGTTTCGTGAACATATTTCCATAAACAGGTTTGTCCAAATGTAGTTGTCCACATCAATAAAGCATTTCGAAACAGAGGAAATGTTTGCTGTTCATGGATGGCCTGTATACAACGGTCAAAAATGGCGTCTGCTTTAGAAAGCACGTGGAGCAAATGTTTCCTGAAAACACCTTTTTTGGTAAAAAATTTGCTGAAACTTGCTTGCAGAAAACTGATGAGCAACTTTTCATCGCAAACATATTTACGAAACCCTGTTTCTGATTTGTGTTTTCTCTATAGTGTGTAATAAGCATTAGGCGTCTTTAGTTTCGTCGAAAAGTTACAAGCTCATTGATGACATGAAAGGTCTTAGGGCAACAAAGAATACCAATATCACAATTGGAGGGTTTAAATATTGTTTGCTAACGTTTCATTGTTCAATGTCTACTCAGCATGAGGGTACATGTTTCAATTAAATCAAGAGTCATCAGATTGCACCAAGGTTATAGACAATAATGAAACTTCTTTTTCATCCTTGCAACATCATCAACAAACACAACAGGAGTGCGGTGATTGGTGCTTGATACTTGATAGGAAGCACGCAAAATAGAGGTAAATAATAAAAAAAAGTAATATCAATTCAAGATGACGATAAGGGAATACATCATCGAATGGCCAAACGCAGTGTAGAGGAAAGATGTCCTTATACTTCATCAAGAACCAAAGAGGCCAACGTTTTTCCTAAATATGAATCGTTCGGGAATATATTCTCGGAGCATATGGAATTGCAGTTTGAGCCTTACATAACGTTTATGTAGGGCAAGTATAGTAAGATGCCTGCTGAAATTATACAGAATGGCCCGGCGAACGGAGTAAAAAATCAATTGTACAAGAAGAAGGCTTTATGCAACATAAAGAGGGTGCATTGTAGGCCATTTGTAGCAATTTTCAAGGCAAACCAACGCTGCTTTATGGCATACATTATAGCTCATAGTTCGAGGTCCCTTATCCAGTGTTTCAGCAATTCGTAAAGAATACCTCATTCACGTTTTCCCCGTTGGGTGGTGTTAGAATAACGGAGCATTTAAAGGGGAACGCGGGTCATTTGCTCGATATTCAATTTTCCCTATAAGAGACGCTACCAAGACACTTGCAATGCCTCATAGTTGGGTCCTTGCCGCATTGATTTCAGAATGCTGCCAAAAAACAAAAGATGGGCACTTATGATGAACAAAAAAGTTGTGTATGTCATGTAAAATTTTTAGATGAAGATCGAATTACGCGTTAAAAGTTGAAGTTATATTCTTAGATTACCCAGGAATAGAAAAAAATAATGGATGAAACATGATAAAAAGTTGCAAGATGAAACCAAAAGTGTGTTTCAACTTATTGATCATAATCGTCTTTATCATTTGACCATGCATGTAATAGAATAAGAATTAATTTAAAATTTGCATTGTATTATTTTATATAGGGCCCGGTGAAATTTCAGAAATGTGGACTATTCAGAAATGAAAATGGTTGATTACCCTTAAAGTGCTTACATGTATATCTACATGTACAGTCGATTCCGCTTTATCTGGACACTGGTTAATCTGGGCAGCCATTTATTAGGGCCAAATTGTCAAGAACAAATCCGGACAGTATATATTTTTGAACTTCGCATATTCTGGGCAGCCGCGTAATCGAGGCAAAACGCCCCCGCCGGATGTGTCCAGATTAAGCGGAATCGACTGTATTTACATAATAAGGAAATAATAGTTGAGAAAAATATAAAATCGATGCTCGACCTTAACAATTGTGATTATAAAGTAACATTTATCTAAAATTCATCCTTACTCCTCACACAAATTGTCTAATTTTTAGTTTGTACATGTAATGTAACATTTTCCAAGTAATTTCAAAGCACTTTTCCTCCCTTAAACTCCCCCAAAACACTCATTATCCAAATAATGTATTCAAAAATAGCATGCAAAAGGAATTTTCAAGCTACAAATGAGCAGTTGCATACATCGTTGTTGCTGTTTGCATTTTTAGACATTTTCTTGCCATCAGACTGATGACATTTCTATTCATGCTATCTCAAGCATGCTACTTGATCTTGAAATCTACCTAATGCATAGATATGCATAATAAAAATGCAGGTGTACGTATGTATTCGCGATCGATCAATATTTTGTATTAAAATTCATTAATTTGAAAATTATATCAAGTTCTTGGGTCCAATATTCCGATAGCAAAGTAAAGATATAATAAAAACTCCAAAAAAAATGTTATCAATGTTTCCTCCCAAATATCAATGTGAAATATTTTCTTTTACTATAACGCTTTGTCAAATCGTCCCTTTGCAATGATAGCGCCATAACTAAGCTAGATTAGGGGTCATTCAAAAAGGACGTCCCCGAAATTCATTCAAAAACTGCCCCCTAACTGCCCCCTTGTCCAATGGTGTCCATTTTAATCCAGACCCCCCTCATAGAATTCCTTAACTTTTTTGAAAGGTCCAGACATTTTTTTTGGAACATACATATGTAGTTAGGCACAAAGTTCCACAAAGTTAGGCATAATTCCCGACATTCCCAAGGTTTTAAAAATTCAAGTACATTTGGGACTGTGTGTCCATTTCCCCCTTCACTGACCTTTAACACTTAATTAAACAGAAAATTCAAAAACTGAAAAATACCATCATTAGTGGACGTCCAAAATGGTTTCCCGCCTCCCTCCCCTGTCCACATGGTATCCACATGCCAGCAGAGCCCCCACCCCCTCTTGAGAACGTCCTTTTTGAATGGCCCCTTATAAATTTCACATTTAAGTATGATATGGACACTACTGCCATCTGACGGGGAAAATCATGTAATGAACGAATATCGTTATTTCTGCTAAAAATATAATGTTAAATCTGTGCCTGTATCTGAGCAATTCAATACAATTCAATAAAAATGCACATGAACTTGTGTCTGTACTGAACTGCTCCCACGCATCCCAAATCCAAATTGCAAAAGGAACTCGTTTCACTTGCCTTAAGCGTGTTATTATTCCAGCTATTAAGCATCGCATTAATTACCCGGATACCAATATATGACAACCCATAGGCACATACAGAGTCTATACATGTTCAATAGGCATGTTATACTACCACATGACCCATCGTCAAGCCTATACTAGCCTCATACACAAACTTTGCAAGGACTACACCAGATCAGACAAATTTGCGTGCAACTCTGGCAGGGTCGAGTATAATCACGGCCTAATTCAATTTCAAACGCGTGTAAACAAAGATAAGTGCATGCGTGATTCAATCAAAGCCTGCAATAAAATCTAAGTATGCATTATAATGGCATTAATTCTGGGCGAAATTGTTAAAATATCTAGTGATAGGGTCCATGCTAATTTCCTGACACTCGTACTATATGTATCATTAGAAGCGTGCGTGTCAAACAAAGTATCTTGATTGCCTTCATAGTCAATTTCACTGATACGTGTTGAGAAGATAGTCGCATTGTGGACACCATGCTTTGTAGCCCTACACATGTATGATTTGTGCCCACAAAATAATCTTAAATGTAGAAGCCACATAGCTTAAACGCTTGCTAAACCTGGTTAATCAGTAGAGACATCCATTTTGGAGTGATGGAGTAAAGAGTAATCAACCGTCAATAAAGCAAATTGTTGATGGACTTAAATAGTAGTAATATGTGACAAATGTGACACTATGGTGTAGAAAAGGTGGTGGAGTATAACGATGAGCACACATCAGACTTTTTTATGGAGACTTTGCAAAAAAACATATGATGAATTGCTTCATTTTGTCTAAAGATTAGCAGTCGTAATTGCCATAATCTCAAATTTTACCATCAACTTAAAGCGCCAGTTAATAGTCAAAAACATTGATTACGTTACATAATTTAAAGTCAAAATGAACTGGTCACCTTATGCAATTAAAATTCATATAATTTACATCAGTCTTAACAAATAACGATCAAGAGTTGTTGGATTTACAGTCATATAAAAAAGATGGCCGCCTCTCCTGATGGTGAAGCAGTTATATTTGGATTTTTTAAACTTAAGAATTTTATCCGATGAGCTATATATTAGACAACACTTTAATTATTACTTATAATAAATTTACAACAGGATGATTCTGCCTATACGTCTTTTCACGAAGGCCTCCAATTATACATTAATATATGATTAGATTTAATAAGGAATTCAATTATGCGTTATTGCATTTAATTTGCTATTTCCACTCTGCGCCCGCATTGTGATTCTTGCTTAATGGTTCTGAATCATTTATTTTAATGGATTTCTAAATGGACAAAACTCTGACAATCGTAATTTGGTAATAAACGCTAGTCCCTTCCCGCGTTATTCTTATTGGAAACGACGTTTATATATACATTATGAGTTGTGTAATTTGCTAATTGTTGCTACCAAATGGCGGTAATCGTTTTGAACGATGTCGTTTCTAGCAGTACTAAAATATTCAGAATTTGATTCTAGTCTTTAATGATTCCCATCAACTTTTAAACATGATTAACAATTAAAAACATTGAAAATAATAAATTAACTAGACATCTAGATTCCACGACTTTAAGAAGTTGATAAAGATTTGCACAGTGGCTCCATTCCGCGGCTCCCTGAGCCACCAAAAAAAAGGGGATAAAACTGAAGCTTACCAACTAGTATTCCTTTCAAGGTGCAAAGCAACTGAAAATCCGAATAAACTTTGTGGTTGCTTTCCCTGGTGGATTAGCGCAGTCTTCAAATCTAGATTGAAGGCAGAAGCGGTGGGGATAATCCTGAGCAAAGCGAGCACTAAAAATGCACACATTCCCAAAGTTCGGGAAAGTAGAAATTCCTTGGGCATGATGGTCCTCGAAGGGGTTAATATAAAAATTGCGAAAAAAAAAGCGCGGACGCGCATCAGAGACACATTATCCGGTGAGCAAATCCCGTTTTTGGAGCCAGGGTTCGTAGGAAACCTTTAGGGGTGGGCAGAACCGTCAAGAACGGGACACATGGGCTTCCGCATCCGCATGGGAAAGCACAGACCTCGAGCAATGGCTTTCAGCTCTCAGAGATGCTTACAGAGAGGAATAGGGAGCAGTTCACTGTTTAGAGCGGGGAAAGATTGGATATCCAACCAACGGCAATCAAGATGAAAAAGTATATATGGAAGGAGGAACTTCTCTCTGCATGTGTTCGGCAAAGACAAAGAAACGACAGGGATACCTCGCTTTATCGCGCCCTACGCACATATTGCGGTTTTTAACAACTTTTAAAAGGTTTGTGGCGAACTTAGGTCGAGCAACTGACTAGCAGCAGTGTTTCTTCGTGTCTATATTACATTTTGGTAAAAAAAAAATATATTGAAAACCTTTAGGAAACTGAACGAAAATTCTTTAAAAATCGCTGTCACGAGGGTCGTTAACTTTTAAAGAATTGATACGATTTTTGGTGGGTTTCACTAATGGAAATTATACACTCCACCATTAAATTTGTATTCGATTTATATGACTATAAAGATTTTTAGAGAACTGAACAAAAATTCCTTTAAAATCACCGTCATGATCGTTATTTGGAATTTATAAGTACAATCGTATATTTTCAAAAATGTTCAACCATACAGTATACTGTATATACAGTGTATATACAAGTGTTCTGTATACTGTAATTTTGATAGTACATCAAAATACCAACGAATTATTGCATCATTTATTGGTATATTTGTAAGAAGAAGGTTATATCGGAACCATATTTTTACTTTTTGGAGGTTTTAATTGTTAATCAGTCACCTCAATGTGGAATTTAGTATAAACATGTTATTCCTAATGCATGTAATGTACTACAGAAATATGTACACTTATTGATTTAAGTCAAATACAGATTGTGGACAGTCTTTACCGTGAACTTCGAAGCATAGAAGAAGTGGTACTGTCCATACTTACAGCCATGTAACTTGACATGTGCACAGACATGTTGTTATTCCTAATGCCTGTGATTTACTACAAAAATATGTACAATTATTGATTTAAGACAACAAAAACAGATTTTGGACATAGTCTTTAACATGTACTTCGAAGCGTATCAGAAGTGGTACCAGTATACTGAGTGGTACTGCCCATAGTTAACAGTCACGTAAGTCGACATGTACTTCGTCACGAAAGTATAGTCAAGACTTTATTTTAAAAGCAAATGGAATCTGGTCCAAAGTGTATTTCTTAAGAAATGTTAACGACATGGTGACAAAAAGATGGATATTGATGAGAATTCAGGAATAATAGGCCTACATATTGGGAAAGAAGCTTTTGAAGGAAGCATGCTAGTGGCCGATATCTATAGGAATATCCTTAATACCACAAAACTGATTATTCTGAAAATAGCTGAAAGCGATGTCTCTTTATGAATCTCAAATGGTACGTCAAAAGCAGCTCAAAATCCATTTGAAAATCTCCAAGTTTACGGTCTACCGTGTTTTCCAGTCCGTTTCGCTTATCCGCCATTACGGGAAAAAAAGCCTTTTGCTGTAAAGCAGAGGCAAACCTGGTTAAATGAGAACGATTTATAAAATAAAATACAACTTTAATGGCCGTGTAGTGGTTCATCGAGAGCTATCAAATGTCGACATGTTTGATCCGGGTATTGTCAGCATTTTGATTAATTACAACCATCAATTCCGGGTCCTGCATCTGACGCTTGCAGGGCCTCTAACATGGTCTCGGGCGTTTATTTACAGAAAGCAACGTCATTAACGCTTTCGTTAATGAGTTCATAATTTGCAACTGCTTTATATAACCCGTGATTTCCGCAGTTCTATCCAAATGTATTACTATGAAACCAAACAACTTGTCGTGCTTCTTGATTGATAATGCGCACATTTGCAAATTTCGCATGAAAAATCTGTGTTTAATTGTCGTTATGAGTTGGATTTCACGCCTTTGCAATGTCCACCTATCAGGACGTGTTGCAAGGGAATGACGTCATTGAGCCGAATTAATTTGATGGTGTGATTATTTTCCCATCAGTTTTAAGGCTGGTTCGCTTCAATGGCTTTTTCCATTAAAAGCATTCATAAACACTACGGTTTCACGAGAAAGTCTATATGTTTCAAGACCAGAAATTGCTGTATTTGTCAACTGTTTCCATGCATCATGCAGCGTCATCTGTGTATCGAAAATCCAAATACAGTACACGTTCCGGTTAATAGGACCACATAGTGAAAAACGAAATCTGGCTCTATTAATCGCAGGTCATGGTGCTTTGTCCAGAGTTGGGCAAATTGTACTCATGAGTAGAAGTGCTGATTAAAGATTGCAGTGGAATCATACTCTATAGTAGACTAGTAGTATAAGTAGAGTACATGTAATCACTGAGTAGTCAAATGAAATGAGTAATCAAACTTGTGCAGATTTGTACTTATTACGAGTACGTGTGGAATCATTGGAATCACTACATTGCTACATTGGTACTCAATTTCAAATTACATTAATACTCAATGGCATTTGTAATCACCCATTGTGATAACTTTTTTGTAATCGAGTACATTGTACTCATACGTTTTGAGTACATTTGCAATCAATTACTTTTGACAATTTTGAATTCAAATTACTCTTTGAACTCGGTATTCTTTTACTCGTTACTCAAATTCATTCAAAGCACTCAATTACTGCCCAATACTGGTGCTTATGAATATTATTGTTCTATCATTTGCATTTATCATTTGGTCCAAATAAAAGAATTAATAAACGTACACTGCATACATACAGTAGTATGCATATGTATAGTGTACATAAAAATAGTTGATAAAATATTTCTGTGTATTAAGATTAACTTGATAGTTAATTATCACAAATAATCAACGATTATCCAATGATGTTACACCAATATTGTATGGGGTAAAACCCAACATTTCAGAAGTTTTCATTATGTACTGAGAATCCGGATGGTTTATTAGCATAAATATTGCATAGAAGCAAATTTTGAGGTTGTTTAATTGTTAATAAATCGACATCCATTAACTTTATAATCCCATTTAATATTCTAAACAAAGTCTCGGCAGACATGGGAAGTAGGCTGAACTCAAGGCAATTAAAAAGATATGTTTACTCAGCACTGAAACTAAGCTCCATATCAATGTCAGTAAAAAATTCCTCGGTTGAATTAACATAAATAAGTAAAATTCAAAAAAAAACTCCATTCGAGCGTAAGAAATTATGCATTCTGTATGTGTATACAATACATCCCTCAACTCCATGTTGTGCTATTTCCTAAAACTTTCCCATTTTTAAATTCACTCCAAATGTTAATTGTTTGTAAGAGGTATAATTTCAAGTTTATTTTTTGTTTTTTTTAAAAACCACAACTTATAAAAAACCTAAGTATATCGAAAAAACCCTTTAGTCAATTGTTAGAACTTCGTAATAAATTGATCTGGATTATTGACTCCATGCAGAATAACCTAAGGTATCGCTTGGCATATCAAAGGCCTAGACTAATGTAATTTTCCATTCTGGAAACGATTTTGAAATTGCACTTTGGAATGATAAGCTGAAATTGCATAGCAGATGGATGAAACTTATTAATGAAGTCGCTTTCACGCGAGTGCACGGTTGGCTGTCACTTTTAGAAATGTATCATTGCCGTCATGACACTTGATATCTAAAAAAAAGATTAATTCATTTCCAAGCCGCATTCTGGGTTTTAAATTACACAACTTTCTAATGGTCGCTTACCATATTATAAACTTCTGGCATTTTTAAAATAAAAAAGAACAGTCTGCTAGTATATCTAGGGTGAGAGCATTTTTAATGGCTCTTCCACATCCAACAGAACTGGTGAAATACGAGTGTCACGCGTGAATTTATCATACCATGAATCAATTTGTCGAAAAGTTAAAATAAAAAAAGATGAATTTCAACTTTTAGTACATTGAATAACACGTTTATGATCAAGGAAAACACACCACTAATAATAATTTAAAGGCATTCTTTTTTGGTGGGTAGCACTGCCCTCATTATAATAAAACGCCATTTGTTAGGGGCCATTCAAAAAGGACGTCCTCAAGAGGGGGGTGGGGGAATCTGTTACCATGTGGACAGGGGGGGGGGGGAGGTAGGGGAAGTCATTATGGACGTCCACTAATGATTGTATTTTTAGGTTTTTGAAATTTCTGTTTAAGTGAGGTTCAAAGGTGAAAGAGGAAATGGACACCAGAAGAAATGTGTCTCCAGTCCCAAATGTTCTTGAATTTTTAAAACTTCAGGAAAGTCGGGAATTATGCCTAACTTTGTGTTAAACACCAATTTTATGCTGGAATTTCCCTTAGAGGTCAGGACATTTTTGCTAATCAGAATAATCTGGGAAAAATATCGTGGAATTGGTAGTGAAGCGGGTGCTTGGAAAGTTATAGGTCTTGTTGTCCTACACATTTTCTGGACACCCTACTTTTCAAAAAAATTAAGGACGTCTATGAGGGAGGGGGTCTGGGTAAAATCTACACCATGTGGACAGGGGGTAGGAGGGGTAAATTTTTGAAGGAATTTCGGTGACGTCCTTTTAGAATGTCCCCTCAGTGGAATAATTTTTTGGGAAATTTATAGCAGGAAAAATAGAAAATGTATTGTCGAAACATTAATGGCCGGCTATGGCACTTCATTAAATCAAAACCATTAAAGTTAAAGTCATGTTAAATCTAAATAACTAATGTAACCATCATCTTGACTTAAATCTCTTCCACTTCAAAGGATAGCGACAGCCATGTTAAATTTTCCTTTTTTCGGTCATTAAGTAAAGATAACGAGAGAAATTCGAGGAATTAATTTAAAGAGATTGTTAAGCCTCATTAAACTTTTACAGAGTTTCATGGTTGGAAGTTCGAAGATGGCCTACAAAATTTATAATCCATCAATAAAGGTTTTATGTAAAGAGTACTTCATAATAGACCTCTATGGTGACAATTTTTAATTATTTGACCTTAAGTCGGATAAAATGCGGTGAATGAATATTATCTAAGAACAACTAAGAAATTACGTGAGTAAAAACACCATACTTAAGTGGTTTTCATGTTTCAGTTTGTAGTGGCGTTTGAAATTAATGCGTTTTCCGTTGCAGTATATATTACCAAGGACCGCATATCAACAGACGATTATTTGATATATCAGCACCATATATGTTGCAGACAAAAGTATTTATTTACAATGTTAGGTCAAAAATCACAAACGTCGAAAGTTCTGAAGTTCTGACCATGATTAGTGAAAACAGACTGAATTTAGAAGGTCAGTTTAAGGCAACAATAAATATAAGACGATTTATTATGTAGAAAAATCAGGTCAAAACCAACATAATAATGAGACGAAAATACTGTAATACAAGTTGTGTGCTTTCACGTGTATTTGTTCCTTGTTATTTTTCCTTAAAATGCAAATGAGTAATTTTAGAGTAGCTATAAATCTGAGGTTTTTTGGCTGCACATTCTTATTGTATAGCTGATCACTGTCGTTTTCTGAGTTTTTGCTTACGGATTTCTTGCTTCAGTAAGCCCTACATATTGTGTATGTCTTGTTGAAAATTGTTTATGCAAAAAAAACAGGTTTTCCACAACAATGCAATGCAATATTACAACGGATGCTCAATGGATTCAGTCCTTATTGTGCAAACATAAATACAGGAATAACATTGAGATGAAAAGCAAATAGCATACCACTATGAACTACACTAACGTAAAATGTGGATACTTTAGCCAAGTTTTTGGTGTTTTTTTTTTGGAATTCTGAAAAAGGGTTTAGTAATTATGATCCGAAATTGACCAGGTCTAATAGAATAAGCCCCCTCTTTCCGAATTGTATCATTTTTATTCTCTGATTAACATGTGCAGGGATATTCCCATAAATTTCAATCTCAAACTTACCCCATCATGTGATGGATAATTTTAGGGTGCGGTGTTTTTCGAGGCCTAACCCTATTGAAAACAATTATATAAGACTAAACATTCTATAGTATGTATGAAAACATGTATGGTCACATATGGTGTTTAATGTCCATGTATGGAGTTAATATACTCACAACGTGAATACAGTCGATTCCGCTTAATCTGGACACATCCGGCGGAGGCGTTTTGCCCCGATTAGGCGGCTGCCCAGAAT
>JAUJYV010002300.1:0-13123 GCA_033995625.1 Ophyiulus pilosus
CTTGACAATTTGGCCCTAATAAATGGCTGCCCAGATTAACCGGTGTCCAGATAAAGCGGAATCCACTGTATATGAAACCATGTACTGAATTGTATGGGTCCTATTAGGCTATATATTTAGCCCATTATCTATATAAAACCATGTACTGAATTGTATGGGCCCTATTAGGTTATTTAGCCCATGGTATATATGAAACCATGTACTGAATTGTATGGGCCCTATTAGGCTATTTACCCCATGATCTATATAAAACCATGTACTGAATTGTATGGGCCCTATTAGGCCATTTACCCCATGATCTATATAAAACCATGTACTGCATTATATATGCCATAACAGCCATGTATGGGCCCTATTAGGCTATTTAGCCCATGATTAATCATACATGATACATAACCATTATTGGTCATATTTTTTGTGACATATGTATATAAAAAAATTGTTCAGTGTGCCGCGGCAATTTTAGTTGTTTAGTGTGCCGTGAATCCAAAAAGATTGAATTTTACTAATTCGACAAACAAAAAAAACTCGAGAAAAAATTATTGCAGTTCGCAAGTTATATAAAATAAAATCTTAAATATATTTTCGAAAATGTCGGTATTTTTCTAAAAGATGACAAGAAAAGGTTTTATTTGCGTTCCATTTTCCTTGTCTGTTAAAAGTACTTTATCAATTTGCAACGAATGAGTTGGGCCAATCGGAGAAGCGAAAAAGGGGGCGGATGACAGGTAGTAGGCGTGGCTACATTTTGTTATTTGTCTAGCTTTTTCAAAAACATTATTTTAACTTTTTTTTGTGGCTTTGCCGACTCTACCAGGAGAAATTAACCGAGCAAAAGAGTTTTGAAAGGCTTACGAGCAAACCAATAGCCAACTACGGAAGAAAACTTCACACGTGCAATACAAAATATAAATTGATAATTGGATATATTCCGTAATTAATTGATTAAATACAATAAAATTAGAGTAATATTTTTGAAATACATCGATTTTTTTTCTTTTCGCGGTTTTAACATTATTTTTAAATATTTAAATAAAAAATATTTTTATTCTGGTTATGTAAAGCGAAAGGTTTAATTAAACTAAAAAGTGCTTTCTCATAGACATGCTTATTTTAAGTATGATCATGTTTACCATAAAGTTACTTATTTTTAAACAACAAACTTATGGAGTACATTTTTAAAGATGATGGGGTCAATTTTTGTTGATGCCATCACGCTCTCATCGTTGGTTATAATTAAATTACTAGCTGCTTTTATGCATTTGTCAAAAATGGAGCAAAATGGAACCAAAATTGCAACGGCCCTGAGTCAATGGAAAAGCAATAGGGACATGTCATAGTACGTCTCATATATGTTAAAAATATATATGAGAAACATACATATGCATATGGATGGCATTGGATACAAACAAACAAACAATTGGATACCCATTTATGAGCAAACATGACATGCAGTAAATTTATATGGGCTTATATGTTCATCAACACAGTCCAATTTCTGATATGCCCATATATGGCTTTTCCCTATATATACCCATGTATGGCATTTACCACATGTACCCATACAGGTTCTATCACCCGTTCTACATGAACATAAAACTTAATCGACTTCCTAAATATATATTACCAGTTAAGCAGAACCGTGACTATATTTTTCATGTAATTCCCCAAAAATGTTACGACTTTATGATATACACGGAAGCGTAGAATGACATCCACATGCTTTTGAAATGTATACCAAATATTTTATACACAAACCAGCAACTGAAAATATGTAAACAACTTGGAAGTTTAAATCATGATTTGTTGATAATCGAGGATCCTCACTTTTATGCCGATTTTGGGCGGTATCGTAGACCCACGTTGCAGACTGGACCCCCATTATTTTCTATAGAGGTAGATCACCAGATCCCCTATCGTTATATCCGAATAAAAATAAAAATGTAAAGCACATTGAACAATATCTGAAATATATTTAAAATTGTACGTCACATTGATATATGATGACCAACAATGATGGTCAACCTGATGCAAGAGCCGTGTTCTGGTTGTGCTCCCTTTTCACTTGATTTTGGCAAGATGTCAGTTGGTCATGAGCCCATGTTCTGATCATACCTCTGACTAAAATCACTTACCAATTACAACCCTGTGATCAATTCAGAACCATGACAGCTTATTTAAGCTCAGGGCCATGCTTGGTTGCCCCCACTCTTCTCTGTTACCTCTACTGGTCAGCCATATCCTTTGGAGAACCGCCTTGTCCTGCAGAAGCCACATGTGTGATGGATATAGAACACTAATTCAAGACTAATATTAAAAATGTACAATTTTATTCTCGAGCATTTTCAAATTATAACCACATTTTGTATTTCCCCCGATTGACACAAGGAGCTGCTATGAGAATTATACGAATGATTTGCCCTAGATTGAAGGTTTGTAACAAGCGTTAAGATACCCAGTTTTGCCTCGGAGATTAATTCAGGCGGCAGATTCTTTACGGTCAAACTGATACTCTTCATAAAGAGGTCCACGTCATCTTCTTTCGCTTTATTCTGAAGTGATTCTAGTATTTCCATTCGTACCTGAGCTCTTTCTTCGTAAGCGCTCAAGTTCTTCGTGCACTGACATTTTGGATTAAAATGCGGGATTGGCAGAGAAATGCTACTGACAGAACTGATTGTTTCTTGTTCCTTGCTGTCCAGTTTTTGTCTTTTATTCGATGAAAGTGTACACGAAATTACGTCCAAGGGTGATTGGTGTAAACTAGATTCTTCCACGCTGTCCCACTCGTGAGAATTATCCTGCGGAACTTCTCCATTGTCACCGGCATACTGACTCCCTTGCTTGACATTATCGAGAAACGAAAGATGTGTAAAAAGACTCCACTTTATGGGTTTGTCGGCAATGGACGAGTGGGTTCCTAGTTTCATTTTCCTCTTGTGTCTGAAATAACAATCTTTTATGTTCCTCCAGCGCTTTTTGCAATCGTGACCTGCAATTAATTAAAAACATTAACTTCTTGCGCTTTCTTGAGGAATTTACCTACTGAGACTGTTATTTACACAGTTACTTCGTACAATTTTCATATACACACATTTTATACAGTCACATTTCAAGTACATGTGTGAGACAACATCAACAACAGTCTGAAATTGCTTGATACATACTACTTTTTCCAACTTCTTTTGCAATTGCTTTCCATCCATTCTCTTTTTTGATAAAACTTTTGTAATTTATGTCTTCATTGTCATAGATATTTGGAAATTTGCTGACTGTTTCTACTAATTTATCATCGTCCTCTGCAGAAAAACGTACCATGGTGACATAACAAACAAGAGTAGAGGGTGTTGTTTGAGTTCGGAACTTATTTACCGATTAACCCTTTAACACATTAAATAACTTCTGCGGGAGGTGATAATAACAGCTGATAATAAAGGTCCTAATTTGCTGAGATACCAACAGGCTTTATTGGAAATTCCTTATTGCTATAAATGTACAGTATAATGAAATGCTGTAGAGGTAATGAATTAAAAATAATATTTTGTGAATGCGGAACCAATTTCCCCACAGGAAGTTCCCCCGTATTGAAACTGTACAGAGCCGCGTGAAGGCTCAAGGGCACCCCGAGTGCATTTTTCACAGATTAACCTGTAAAAATGGTCTCTAAAAAATATTTCGTATGACAAATACGTCTGCAACGGCGAAAAGACTTACGAAGGGTCCCCTCCCCCCCCATGCAGTATCAAGGTTTAATAATACTTAGTCTTTACGATAAATAGCTATTAGTATTTACGACATAAACGATGAAACAAATTTGTGGGAGTAACTGAGAGTTAACTTCGTGAAACAAATTCGTGTAGGCAACATAAAACTACGATTACGGTATACTGTCAAGATTTCTTGGTATTGCATAACTGGGAGTAAACTTCGTGTTTACAACTTTACAGCATAAAAATTCAAGAAAATTCGCGTTTACAGTACACATGCTTTAACTTAGTGAGCCTTCACGAGTCTCCGTACCATTTTCCATTGACCTGCACATGACGGAAGTGGCAAGTTATTTCACGGGTGAACTTATTTATCGGAATATAGGAAGCCACGTTTACCCATGATGCACAGCTCTTAAACAATGTGGTTTTGTCGTATGGGCAACACTTTGTTCGTTCGCTTGTTTGGTTTTTGAGGAATGGAGGGCACGCTTGAAGGTATCGCATGTTTGCATACTATTTTAAACAATTACAAAAACTATCGATTGCGCCGTGAATGAAGTTGGGCTCAATGGTTTCGATGTTATTTTGTTACCGAGTTAATATGCCAGTTTATCGTTTTCATTTTAAATTACAGAGATCCGGTCCTTGTGGGAAGTTCCTACCATAGCCCACTTCTGTTCGTTATTTCGAGAGGCATTTAAACTGTCAGATTTTGACATCGAGGTATGTACACTCTAGTCGTATTATGTGGGTGTTCAATTATATACGCCGTATTTGCCGCTTTTCCACTCGTTTCGTTTTCCGTGCTTGTTTTCGAAGATATTTTCTTGTTTTTGTTTTACAGGAGCTGGAAGATGCGCTGCTAATTGATGGGACCGATTACAACACCATTCTTATTCAACAACTCGTTATTAATTTATTGAAAGGTTGTTTACAAAAGAATGGCATTGAGTAAGTTATAGTTTACTTCTTAATTTGATTTCATTTCAAATTTATTACCCTGCAGTCAGCGTTGGTGGTATTATAATGCTGCAAAGTTACACAAATATACAAAAGGCCATATAGGTTATCTAGAAACACAAATATGAGGAAAGCACATAAACGGTCACGTTTGGGTCGGTGGAACCCTATTGCATGTATTAATAATTCATTCATTTACCTTGTTATTACAACTAAAATAAACCCTTCGGGCTAGCCCATCCTCGATACCTGCCACGGATACGTTGTGACGGTTTACTTTACGTAATCATCTATTAAGGCGGCGCCACACATGCGATTTTCAGCGAGTACGGAATATTTTCCCATTTGCCGAATACTTTATTATGTGTCGAGTACTCCGATACACATTCTTGTGTTTCGCCGAGTGCCGAGTTTTTACGGGAACAACGATCATTGAATCTTAATCATAATCGGCGTGTAGCCACTCGGAACTCGCCGAATAACGCATGTGAGGTGATTCCTTTAAGTGTGAAGTATAAATGTATTTGAAAATGACGTGAAAGTAAATTGCATACTCAGGAGGACTCTGTATTCACGTGTTTGTTTTATGTAGTTTCATATTAGCATAATTTCAAAATACGAATGTAGATAAGTAAATACAGCTCAGGTAAGGGGCCTGTGGGCAACGAGTTGCTTTCTTGTCCATATTGTGCATTCGTTTGTTGAAACTTATTATTTAATTACCGGTTTATCGTGACTGAACTTTGCTTGAATTGGGTAATGGAAGGTTTTAAATTACGTTATTATAGTGAAGACAATTACAACGGATACTTGATGGACTTCCTGGCAAGAAAACATGCATTGGAAGGAAAACAAGTGGAATTTCCTGCCGATAAACCGTTTAAGCATATGCCGATTCGTACTAAAGTGGAGATCTTGCATTCCCTGTGCAACTACAGATTGGATGGTTACGATGTAACCGACTTACTAAAGGTGGGTGTTTTCATAACATTTTTATGTCCTTGATATTTATTATTTAAATTTCCTCAGGTTATTGATTTTATGCGTGTATTTCCATTTCAGAACCTCGAGTCTGACAGTCTCAGAGTGCAACCATTAGGGAAAGATGAAAGCGGTGCAATATATTGGTACTTCTACGGAACGCGCTTGTACAAGGAAGTCCCTAAAAACAAAGTGGTGGAGCTGAAGAAAAAGCAAAAGTAATTTTGGTTTAATTTACTTTACACGTATTAAATGCATATCAATTTAAGAATCCAAAAGCGATCCACATTGTTTGTTAAAATGTTGCTTACCTGTATATTTTTTTTAGGGAGAAAAAAAAGAAATTGGCTGAAAATTTAAAAGCCAAAAGCACATCTCATCGAAATCATAGAAAGATTAAGAAAGTGAAAAAATTCACTTACTCGAGGTATGTGTTATTCAAATTTATTAGCTCAAAACTGGAATCGAGGTTGATACGGTGTTGTTTATAAATTCCGATGTACTCTTCGTCTCGTTCAAAGTGAATCTGATTGTGACAAGGACATAGAAAATGCGGGTCATATAACTGGTTGGAGCGTAGTCTGTTCAACGGAGGAGGACTGGCAGCAACTCGCTAATAAATTTAAGAATAGCAAAAGTCGTACCGAGAAAGAGCTCTATAACTGTATTACTAATGACTTCCTGCCTGAAATCGGAAGAATTGCGCTAGAAAAGGTACGTTTAGTCCTAAAGTTTTGCCGCTACGATATATCAATCGATAATAAAGATGTTAATTACTTAATTTACAGGAAAAAAATCTTAAACGGAGACTCGTGGAAATGGCTCCCAGGCGAGTTTCTAAGAGAATCGAAGTGAAGAAACAGGTAAAACTCGTTTTTCTATTAATGAATATAATTATTGAGAAAATCACATCAGATCAAGTAATTCAGGTTCAATTTAATTTGGTCCTTTTATTAGAAAGATTGTTGTTGATCGAGTCTCCATAGCGCATGATTTTGTGTTTCTGACTTGGAAGTAGTCTGTTGAATCATATTACATAATTTCCCTTATAGTACCCAGGATATAGTTTCAACAAAACAAATATTTGTCTTTTATTAAGCTTTCTAAATTGCGATACTTGATTTTGATTGTTGTTCATTTAGGAGCAAGACGTCACTGTAGGAGAGGAAAGTTTACCAGAAAAGCAGCTGGCGAGAGATCAGTCGACCGATGACAGCAGATCGAGGAGAAGCAGCCTTAGGCGTTCTCTGGAAGACACGGAAAGCATATATACCAAAAAGAGCAGGGAAGAACGCGCTTTGGATCGAATCAGGGCAAAAGACGGTAGGCTTCTTCACACGATTTAATATATACACCGTACCTGAAAACGCAAATTTACATTTTAAATTTTTTTTTATAAATTAGTTATTTAAAAATGGTTGGGCCAGTGGATTTCTATTTAGACTGGTAGAGACAAATTGTGTTACTAATAAAGATGTATTGCTCTCTTTTCCCCTTTAAGCTCGGGCAAGAAGACTACAGCAAAGGAACGAAAGAGTGGCAAACGATGGAGATTCGCCGAATTCAGTCGATGGAAATGGTTATGTCGTGACTTACGAAGAGCTCTATACGGGCATGTACAAAGGTAAGAAGCATAAATTATAAGTCTGGGCGCATTGTGATTATGATGTGAAGTTCGTGTTACGCCGTTGGAGCAGCAGATTTAATAGGTTATGCCTTACGAGCGTTTTAATATTTTTAACATAAAATTCAACGTAATGGTGTTTTTTTTGTTACTCGCCTAGTAATCGAAGCTATGAAAGAACATCCGAATTCGTGGCCGTTTCTAAGACCTGTTAAAGAAGAATTGGTACCTGGATACAGCAAAATCATCAAGGTAGACATTGTTATCTGTCACACACTCGTAATCAAATAAGACTCATGAAACGGGCAATTTTAACTTTATCTTCTTTGCTTATTTTTACATTACCTTGTTTCCAGAATCCAATGGATATGTCCATTATTGAACAAAAGTTAGAAGGTCAAAAGTACCTTACCAGGCAAGACTTCGAAGCAGATGTGATGTTGATGTTGGATAATTGCAGAGAATTTAATGGCCTCAAAAGTAGTAAGTACATTTTTTTTTCTACAAATCTATCCGTAAATATCTAATTTTATAAAGATTTTTTTTCATATCTGGAGTCAATTTTATTTTAAAGGATACACGCGAATGGCCGAATCGTTACGCAAAGTGTATAAAGATACATCCGAGGAAGTATTTATGCTCGAAAATGGAGACGAAGACGTCTACGACCCAACACCTAGAAAAAGACCATCTAGACCAAAAGCAGTTGCAGCGTTGAAGAGGACTTTGTCCGCAGTTCACAAGGTAAAATTTTAAATATATTTAAATTGTTTGAAATCTACAAATATTACTGATTTTTTTAGGAATACGTTTTATCCATTTTGTAATTTTTGATTAATCTCGTCGAATTGAATTTCAGAATTCCGCAGTTCTTGGATCGAAAGACCAAACGTCAACGATGCAGTCTCCAGACAGTACCAGTCCCAAATCCTGGTTGAATTGCCGTACGATATCCAGCATGAAAGTAATCGCATCACCCGCCAAGAAGAATCCACTCCTTCTGGCTACAGCGTCGAGTCCTGCGTCATTTACTAACGGTGCATCTATTTACAACACCAAAGTTGACGTTAAGTATCAAGTTCCTTCCAATCTTAACGTTGCGAGTTCGAGTTCCACGTTGGAAGCTACAAACTTGGGCACCAGCCTGTTGATTCGAAAAACGTCGCCCGGACAAGGTAATGTGTTGAAATCGCCTACTGCGGGATTCCACAGATTGCCCGTCAACATCGGTGCTTCGGTGCGATCCAAGTTGGCGCAAGCAAAGCCCGTGCAGCTTAACCTCAGTGCGTCCGATTTGAGTAAAGTTGTAAGTGGTAGTTTGCCTAACGGGACTAGGGCCTTGATTTTCCAACCCGGGTCTTACGTGATCAACCAAGGCGCGGCCACCATCTTAAAAACCGATAATTCCTCTCCCTCGAGTCAAGGACGAACCATGGTGTTCGTCTGTGCTCCCAAAACGCAGGTCCCAAATCCATCCGAGGTACTCGGAGCACCTAACGCCAACAAGCGAGTGCATTCTGCGTGTAGCGAATCGGAAAAGCCTTCCACGGCCGACGGAAGCTGCGATGGCGGAGTGGTCGACGATGGCGCTAGTCCGAGAAAGCGGTTTGTGGTAGCTTCGCCCACGGCGCAGATTGGAAACGGCTCTTATTATTCTTTAGCGCAGCTTAAGAAGGAAAATAGTACCACTTTTTCTAAAGCGGTGAGAGTGCCTGTCATCTTGCGGACACAATCTGGTCCCATCCAAAGGGATGCGTCGGTAGCGGTAAGCGCCCAGGCAAAACTCCCTCAAAGCGATCAAGTATGCTGATTAGCATATTGTAAAAATTCTTACGACCACAACTGCGCTAATTATTGGTGGAATTCTTCATCCGATATAAATACGCATTTCAGAAATTAGGTGCGACCAATTTAGCATTCACGATTTTGAAACTGTCACCTGGAGTGTGGTACGAGCTACTAAGTATCTCGGGCTTCTTTAGAAATAAGCCGCCATTTACAAATATGTTTACGTCGGCTATTGCACAATTCACAATTCATTAGTCGAAATATCGAAAAGCCCGTGCAATATAAAATGTGCCCAAGTTCAGGCATTGTTTAGTTTTGTCACTCGCATCACTGCTTCATTCCGAGAGTTTAGCTGATCCGGGACCACGGGATGACCTAAGGGTGTGGGGTATTTCAGTTATTTAAACCGTAAAACACGACGAAAAGAGTTTGTCCACTGAAACTGGAATTGATGTTAATTTATTGCAAATATTACATTTGATTTAAAATGTTACATGTTCTTTCGTGGCAAACTTTTGCTTCTTATTTGTATGACTTGAATCCCCTTGAATGAAATTATGCATTAATTTTGTGCTTAAAAGTATTTTTTTGTTAATGCGCGTATTTGTAGTTATTTTATTAGACAACGAAAGTGTCGGAACTTGCACGATTCTTATAATCATATCGACACACAACACGGTTTGCAGTCGCAGCGATGAAGGTAACTGATTTTAGTGACAAGTATTACTAATAACGATTTACGGTAGAAACTGAGCTTTTCTGGTTTAAGAAGTATGATCTCACGGTTCCGAGAGTACAATTGCAACATAATTTTTTTCCCCCCGCTTAATGTTTTCTAGTCTGCGAATTTGCTGAAAATCTTGCTCCGCGAGGGAATGAAAGCGGCTTTATTATCACCGGAAACAGCTAACTGTGATTCGTAAAGTGGAAGCTAATCCCACCTTCGTCCCGAGTGAAATTTTTGTGAATGCCGTTATCTATACAGTTAAGTTGAGATGAGTGACCGGACAAAGGAACAACGTATAATTTCAAAATCATAGATTAGTTTTGGTTAAGTTAGATTTTGTTTGAGCCTGTGTGATCTTTTGTTCTTTCGTGCATTTGTCCTAGAAAGATGAACCCCCGTACCACAGTTGCTCAAATCGCATGAGCTTGAGACTGAACTGCGTCTCAAGTCCCAGATGTATAGAATATTTGCCAGGACGAGCTCATTGTGTGTCATCTCAAACTTGAGCTTAAGCTTGAGATGATGCTTAGACGAGACAAATCTTGAGCTGCAGTTTGGTGAGCAACTGTGGTATGGGCCTAAGAAAGTTGATGCTAATCTAAACTGGCACAACTCCTTAGATTTCGAGGCGAGCTTTCCTGTCAAGCATTGATGTAATGCATGATTGCTGTCGTGAAGCTGAGAGATTGAACCCGCCAACGCCTTATCGTTAAGGTTAACGTTAAGGGCAACGTTGGCAGGCTCAATAGAGAGTTTGAGCCAGCCAATACCTTAACGTTAACTTTAACGTTAACGGCAGAAAGGGAGGAGCCAAGGACTTAAGTATAGAATGAATTAACTGAACGTCACGCGCACTCATGACGTTCAGTTAGTTCATTGGGCAGTTAAGTTCGTGGCTCCTCCCTTCCCGTCGTTAACGTTAAAGTTAACGTTAAGGCGTTGGCTGGCTCAAACTCTCTATTCTCTCTATTAAGGTCCATTTCCACACATCCGATAACTTGACGCAAGTGCCGTAGGCTCATTGCTAATTTAATTGAATTTTATTTTTTCCCGCCAATGTTGACCAACTCGCGAGCAAGTCCTGAGGCGTTTTTTCAGATCGATTTTTCAAAGAATGGCTCCAAAAGGATTTAATGAGAACTTCATGTCATGAAGTATCAAAAATCGGCGATATTTAAAAAAAAATTGACCGCCTGCGGTTTCGATTTACGTAAACATTCAACTCGCTTGGATGACGAGCTCGATAAAGAGAGCCTAAAATATTTAATATTACGTCATGTGCCGTATTAATTGTTCTGCATTATGTCATCGTAAGTCAAGAGTGTTCTCGCGTTGGTCGCTAGATGTCAGCACATCCCGCGTCGTTCCAAAGTTGTGCGGGAAGAAATCGATAGGGGCAGCGCCCGGATGTTCGCTATGCTTTCGGCATCATGGCGGACGCGAAGTGGTAATGCGGTGCTTCGGAAAAGATTGGACGTTTACGCTGGTTTTTCTCCATCGTAGATTGCTTCCAATGTGACCCTCGGATTCCTAACAGTCATGCAAAAAGAAAATTCCACTTCATCGTCGGATAGCCATCAATATGTCGGACCTTATCGGTTGGAAAAGACCCTCGGAAAAGGCCAGACAGGTAAGAGAGAGAGAGTGATAAAAGAGAGAGAGGGACGCGAAAACCCTTCGCTTTCCCGCAATACCCACGCGCTTTGCTTGTTTGCTTGCGAATTCACGAACTGCGTTTTTCGTAAGGGAAAAAAAAACGACGGGCCTGTTTTTAAAACAAAGCCGCGAGTCGAGTTTTAAAACACTTTTATCGCACTTTTTTACGTATGCTAGAAAAATACGGGTTGGTCAGAAATTGCTCCGCGCGCCTCTGGCGGATTTAGGCCTAGTAACAATTCGAATTTGGACATTCCACATTTTTGCCGTTTTTCCCCATTTTTTTTTTTCACGACGATCATCCGATGAAATAAAACTCGTCTCGCGAACGTTAGCTTGTTTTTTTTTCCTCCCAGGTTAATCCCATTTATTGTAGGCGTTAAAGTTTTGTAATATTTTATTGTAGGACGGATGATTAACGTGTAAGCGCAGGATTTATTGACGTTGCGAGGTTACTTGAGGGGGAAAGGGGGTTCTTATTTTAAGGACGGATTTATACGTTTATTCCGTGGAATAATGCTAGGTTTATACCGCTGAATATTAATGCAAAGTGCGCTTCCAGGTTCAAAATCGTTGTTTTTACTTACGCTATTGTTCGAGTTATTATTATTATTTTTTGAGAGGGGCGAAAGAGCACGGGGATGTTGCCGTAGAAATATATAACACATTGAAGAGCGCCATCTATATGTATGCACATCTATGACTTGCCATTTGTATGGTTACATCATAACGTGGACATCAGTGACCATGTTGGCGCTTTATATGGTCATCAATGACATGGATGACTTGTACTGTTTACATATACTTTATTATGCTGTTTAAACTCGACTATTAAGTAGGTTCAGTCGAACCCGCTTAATTGCACAGCGACCAAGTCGCAATTCCGTACAGTAGTTGCACACGGGGCTTGTAAAATATGTGCATTTATCCGGTTTGTGCAATTAAGCGGGTTCGACTGTACACGTATAGGCCATATTTATCCTTTGCATGGTCAACATTTTCGAGGAATCTAGGAAGGATTGCACAAACCGGATAAATGCACGTATTTTATAAGCCCCACGTGCAATTTTGTATGGAATTGTGACCGGATAATTGCATAAACCGGTTATTTTCACATTTTCGGCTTGCCGGGTCGATGTGCAATTAAGCGGGTTTGACTGCACATGTATTCGTAGCAAGGGGCATTCGTGATTTTTTTTATGGTTAGTACAATTTAGAATTTTTTAGAGTGACGTTTGACACGTCTCTATAGCTGATGTACAGCCGAACCCGCTTAATTGCACAAACCGCATAAATGTCCACATTTTGCAAGCCCCAAGTGCAAACTCTTGCATGGAATCGTGACCGGATAATTGCACAAACCGGTTACAGTCGAAGCCGCTTAATTGCCCAGCGACCCAGCAAGCCTAAAATGTGCAATTATCCGGTCACAATTGCACGTTTTCAGCTTGCCGGGTCGCCGTGCAATTAAGGGCGTTCGACTTATAAATCGTCTGTTATAAATGTAAATAGAGAGTTTGAGCCAGCCAACGCTAACGAAACGATAACGATAACGTTAACGAGAAACAGCGTGGGCAGTCCGGAATGGCATTGGAATGGTCATGCTTCGCATAGGGTAGTCCTTGACATTCCGGGCCGCCAGCGCTGTTTCTCGTTGTCGTTATCGTTTCGTTAACG
>JAUJYV010002301.1:0-13120 GCA_033995625.1 Ophyiulus pilosus
ATCTTATCGATTTTGCTTCAAAATAATGGCCGATATCAACATTCTGCTAATGGGAGTGAATAGTAATGTGCCCAGGCACTATCCAATGGTGATGTCCAACGTGACCTTCATGGTCATCTTCAAGGTCATTTACTTTCTAACCCTTAAACGATTAACGATAGAACAAAAGGTCCAATTGGAAAGTTGTAGGGCATGGCTAAATTAGTCCATAATGCATTGTAAAACATCCGATAACAACTGTGTAAGAGGATGTTTCACTTACAAAATGTCAACATGCCCCTGAATGTTGCTCACCAGCAATGCTTACGTGTATTGCATGTTGCTTTCAATAAGGGGCAATATTTTTGCAATACACGTAAGCATTGATGGTGAGCAATATTCAGGGGCATGTTGACAGTTTGTAAGTGAAATATCCTCTTACACAGTTATTGTTATCGGACGTTTTTCAATGCATTATGACTAATGTGGACATACCCTACAACTTTCCAATTGGACCTTTTGTTCTACCGTTAACCGTTTAAGGGTTAGAAAGCAAATGACCTTGAAGATGATCATGAAGGTCACGTTGGACATCGCCATTGGATAGCTCCTGGGCACATTACTGTTCGCTCCCATTACAATTCGTCCGATAACAATAACTGTGTAAGAGGCTATTTCATTTACAAAATGTCAACATGCCCCTGAATGTTGCTCACCAGCAATGCTTACGTGTATTGCATGTTGCTTTCAATAAGGGGCAATATTTTTGCAATACACGTAAGCATTGATGGTGAGCAATATTCAGGGGCATGTTGACAGTTTGTAAGTGAAATATCCTCTTACACAGTTATTGTTATCGGACGTTTTTCAATGCATTATGACTAATGTGGACATACCCTACAACTTTCCAATTGGACCTTTTGTTCTACCGTTAACCGTTTAAGGGTTAGAAAGCAAATGACCTTGAAGATGATCATGAAGGTCACGTTGGACATCGCCATTGGATAGCTCCTGGGCACATTACTGTTCGCTCCCATTACAATTCGTCCGATAACAATAACTGTGTAAGAGGCTATTTCATTTACAAAATGTCAACATGCCCCTGAATGTTGCTCACCAGCAATGCTTTCGTGTATTGCAAGTTGCTTTCAATAAGGGGCAATATTTTTGCAATACACGTAAGCATTGCTGATGAGCAACATTCAGGGGCATGTTGACATTTTGTAAGTGAAGTATCCTCTTACACAGTTATTGTTATCGAACGTTTTGCAATGCATTATGACTAATTTGGCCATGCCCTACAACTTTCCAATTGGACCTTTTGTTCTATCGTTAACCGTTTAAGGGTTGGAAAGTAAATGACCCTGAAGGTCACGTTGGAGATCACCATTGGATAGCGCCTGGGTACATTACTATTCACTCCCATTAGCAGAATGTTGATATCGGCCATTATTTTGAAGCAAAATCGATAAGATACAAGAGAGTTTGAGCCAGCCAACGCTTTAACGTTAACCTTAACGTTAACGTGGGGAAGGGAGGATCCACGGTCTTAACTACCCGATGAACTAAATGAATGCCATGAGTGTGCATGACGTACAGTTAATTAATTGGATAGTTAAGTCCGGGGCTCCTCCCTTCCTGCTTCTAACGTTAAGGTTAACGTTAAGGCGTTGGCTGGCTCAATCTCTCTTATGACCAAGCTTCAAAGCATTTGTACGGTTTAATCTATACACATGTATAAGGATTGTTAGTTAGGCGTTTCTAGGACACGAGAACAGCAGCACAAATTTCGATCAACATTTTCAGATTTGTGTTCACACGTGTCACGTCCTATCGAGCGCTTAATATTTTATTGACACGAAAGGTGATTTAATCCCTTCATCAAAATCGAGTCACGTACGTAAATGTAGAGAAAGCTGGTCACAAACATTTGATGCAACAGTTTCGTTTGATGGTAACGATCACGAGCTTTTAAGCCTGCTCTAAATGCAACCCAACTTTTTAGTTTGAAATGCTGCATGGTGGCAACTTTTTTAAGTCATTGTCACAGGCTGTGTGACACTTCCAAACCAAATTTGGCAGTTTTTTCTCGTGTAACTCCCTCCCCCCATCCCCCACCCCCACGACACTCGTTACGATTTCACGGTTTTTTGAACTCGGGCAAAACATAAATCGATTCAATCGAGAACATTCGCAGATTCTCCCGTTATTTACGAGCCAATAACTTGTCTAAATTAATTACTATGAAAACGTAATTGCCGAACCAAAAACGGCATTTTAACGAGCAGGAATCCCGTCGTATCGATTGGCAATTTACGATGGCTGACTCGCATTATTCGCACACAGAAATGAAGTTGAAGACAGGAAGAAAACGAGGGGAATCCCCTAAAATTCCTCTCCTTTTCCCCGAGCTCCACACACAACTCCCTCCCTCCATCTTCCTTCAATTAACATGCCCAGAAAATAAAACTTCTACATAAAAAAATCTTGAAAGCCACACTTTGAGAGAACAGGAAAAATGGGATGCAAAACGGAAACTTTTACGGAAAAGCGAGACCAATTAAGGTTTGATCATCGTTCAGAATAGGAAGCGAAGATCAGTGAACATTCAAAATTAGAGTTAGGCTTAAAGAAATCATACGAGAGGAAAAGCAGCTATTCCTACTTATCATTCATGTGCATGTAACAGAAAACAAACCTGGATAACCTATGATGCTAATAGAGCACACTACACGAGTGGAAAAGCAATAATATGAACACGTGTGGACCATATCTAGCTCCTAAATTACCAATTTTCGCCAATGATGGGCCAAATATGTACCTTAATTAGCCCTTCACGGTCCTTATATCTTTCCAGCATTTCTTGTAATTCGTAAAAATGCGATTAATGCAAACTCACTATGTTAATTGTATCGGTTATACATTGCCCCTGAAAGTAGTGAGTGATGACTATCAAGATATACACCAATGCACGCCGTGATTGCCGCCATTCAGGGGCAACTTCACATCAAATACATTATTGTATTATCTGGATAGCCATTGTACAAACACGATGGGACATACCAACTTGTATACCCTCTAATATTTAGTAAACTCTTCCTTGGACATGTGTGGCCCATATACAGTCATGTATGGGCCATATTTAACCCTTATTGGCCCTTAAAGAGTGTAATTTGGCCTTTGATGGGTCATATATCGCCATACATAACAATATTTAACAAATACTGGGCTATTTGTGCCGTAATTAGCAAGTGATGAACCATACATGGACTTATATGAGCAAGTATGGACATATATGGCCATGTATGAGCCATATTTGACCCTTTAAGGGTAGTTATTTATGGAGTAGCCGGCCTTATATGGCCATCCATGGACTTATCTGGCCTTATATGGCCATTCATGGACTTATCCGGCCATATATGGCCATTCATGGACTTATCTGGCCACATATGACTATCCATGGACTTATCCGGCCATATATGACCATTCTTGGACATATCTGGCCTTATATGGTCATTCATGGACTTATCTGGCCACATATGGCCATTCATGGACTTATCTGGCCACATATGGCCATTCATGGACTTATCTGGCCACATATGGCCATTCATGGACTTATCTGGCCACATATGACCATGCATGGACTTATCTGCCCATTCATGAACTTATCCATGGCCCATTTATTTGATTTTCATGGTATATCCAGTTTTATGTAATCATTATAAAAGTTGCAGACTTAAAATATTTTTAAACCACTAAACGATTCGCATATTTTTAGATAAAACCTATGATCCTATTCTATACTAAATCCAATGATTACGTAATTGCACTCCATAAAACTTGAATATTTATTTTATTAAATCTAGATGGGGGTAAAACATCTTCGAAATTTGAGCAAATATTTTGTGAAAAATCGATTAAAGGTGCAAAATTTGCATCCAATTTGTAACCCTTGGTAACACGAGAGGTTAGCCCATAGGGAATGGAGATATGGGCGGAACCAAAGACAATATTTTGATGGAAATGATTTTAAATTGGAGTCGGGATCGGATTTCAATTTCCAGAGAAGCGTTCCCCTATGTAATGCGATCCAAATTAGAGCACTACAGGTTTTGAACCGAGGCCCGTCTATCAAATCCATTTAAATATCCAATTTATCAAATTTCCCCCTTCACCTGAAGCCAATTGAAGCTGAATGTCGCCAAGTTTGAAAACAAACATCGGAATCAACACAATTTGCATTTACAGTTTATTATGCTGCTCGCTTTGGTCAAAAACCTGAAACTTATTTTATTAGGGTCATTGAAATTAAGTTGAAAATCAACATTGACCATCTGCTAATTTCTCATGTCTCAAAATCAATTTCAAATGAATTTCCAAGTAATTTATTCGGTAAATACACCCAACTTTTAATGAAGCTTCGAAACATCATCAATAAACATACGTTTATTATAATAATCAAATGAGCTAGAATAAACATTTCTAGACATTTTATCGAGCGTCAAATTAACGAACCTCTAAAGATGACGAATTTACGTCCTCTTCATGTTTGGCAATAATTGAGTACATCGAATGAATGCGAGTAACCAGTAAAATAGTACCGAGTACAAAGAGTAATTTAATGCTAATGTACTCAAAACGAACGAGTGCAATGCACTCGATTACAAAAATGTACTCGCAATGGATAATTACTTGGAATTTAATTAAATTTGTTAACCCCTTGAAAGAGGGCTTCTCCTCATAACACCGAAGCTATCAATGTTTGCCCCACTACAGGGGGCAAATCCCACAAAGCAGGGTTGGGTAGTAATTGAGTACATTTAACGAATTTACATAATGAGTAAAAGAGAACCGAGTACAAAGAGTAATTTAATGCAAATATACTCAAAATGAACCACTCGATTACAAAAATTTACTCACAATGGGTAATTATGTGGCATTTAATAAAATTTGTCAACCCCTTGAAAGAGGACTTCTCCTCATAACACCGAAGCTATCAATGTTTGCCCCACTACAGGGGGCAAATCCCACAAAGCAGGGTTGGGTAGCAATTGAGTACAGTGAATGGATTTGAGTAACGAGTAAAAGAGTACTGAGTACATAGAGAATTGAATACAAAATGTGCAAAAGTAATTTAATGCAAATGCACTCGCACTGGGTGATTACGAATGTCTCTAGTATTTACGGAATCCGAAATTATGAGTACCGATGTAATCGAGTATGAATAGAAATATGTAAGTAATTGAGTCACATTTGAGTACCGAGAATGAGTAACTTGAAACGAGGGTCATCCCAAAAGCTAATATGAATGTATCCTAATTTTTACATTTGTACTTATGATTCTTTTTTTACGGATGTACCGTTCTTTTTATCCCCTTTAATTATTAAGATATTGCTTATGTCGAAGAGTATTTACTCACAATGTACTCATATTTTGTTTTCTCATATTCACTAAGATTTTTTACATTTTAATTCAGTCTGCTCGTAATAAAACTAATCGGGTGCTGCTACTCGTGAGTACAATTTGCACAAGTCCGATAAGTAAGTAACAACTCGACAGGAATAATTATATCATATTTTTTCACATTTACAATTAATTTTTAATTAATCTTTAGGAACTATTTAGTTCATCGTTCTCGACACCGACAGATTTAAGCCCCATATTCACAAAAGTGTCAAACATAACGAAGCAGAGGACAGACACGAGTACAGAATAAATTAGCACAATTTTAAGGGTTAAAAAGAGGGGGATAAGTAGCAAAAACCGTAATCCATTCCTGGCTTAATTCGACTCTGAGGAGTCTTCATTCCTAACTCGAGTATTTGGTAAAAAGTGTCTGAAGACTGGAATGAGTCCCTCATCCACTTCACCTTATAAAATAAAAAGAGAGGATGATTCGAGCATCTTCTGAAAGGGAGGAGTAAAAAAAAACTAAGATTTTTCACTAAGGAACAGTGGCGCTTCACTGCTCACCCAAGACACACTTTCATTTTTTATGTAAATACTAAAATGTCGGGGGGTTAAAAGATGGAGAGGAAAAATGCCTCTCGTACACGAACGAGACTTGGAAAATAGGGTAAACATTTGATCAAAGAACTTGCGAGGGATTAAGGGGGGCGACATTAGGCGAAAAAGGAAATCCTCAACTCCGAGGGGAATCACCCCCTTCGGGAATAATCCCAAATATTTCCCTACATAAGACATCTTAAATAAAACAATGACGTCTATTAACTCGGAGCAAATAAATGGATTTTTTACAACAAGATCCATTAGGAATATTATAATTTGCGAGGAATGTATTTTTGTCTGCCTCCTCCTCCTCCTCCTTAAGAGGAGATTTAAACGAAAATTATACAAAAAATCCTGCAATTTGCAACCAACTTATCAGAAACTTGTAAGTTTTTGTTTAAATTATGCAGTATTAGTAGGTAGGTATGTATAATTTATGTAGATTCTGCTATTTCAAATTCGGTTCCAAACCACATTTTTCATGGGATACGACTCAAACAATAAATAGATCGATTGAGCGTGGCTCATCAAGGGTCAAACGTGGCTGATCGAGGGTCAAACACGGCTCATCGAGGGTCAAATGTGGCTCATCGAGGGCCAAACGTGGCTCATCGAGGGTCAAACGTGGCTCATCATCGAGGGTCAAACGTGGCTCATCGAGGGTCAAACGTAGCTCAACAAGGGTCGAACGTGGCTCGTCAATGGTCAAACGTGGCTCGTCAATGGTCAAACGTGGCTCATCAAGGGTCAAACGTGGCTCATCAAGGGTCAAACGTGGCTCATCAAGGGTCAAACGTGGCTCATCGAGGGTCAAACGTTGCTCGTCGAGGGCCAAACGTGGCTCATCGAGGGTCAAACGTGGCTCATCGAGGGTCAAACGTAGCTCAACAAGGGTCGAACGTGGCTCATCGAGGGTCAAACATGGCTCAACATCGAGGGTAAACGTGGCTCATCGAGGGTCAAACGTTACTCATGGAGAGTCAAACGTGGCTCCACAAGGGTCAAACGTGGCTCATCAAGGGTCAAACATGGCTCATCAAGGGTCAAACATGGCTCACCGAGGGTCAAACATGGCTCATCAAGGGTAACACGTGGCTCATCAAGGGTCAAACGTGGCTCACCAAGGTCCAAGCGTGACTCATCAAGGCCCAAACACGGCTCACCAAGGTCCAAACAAGGCTCATCAATGCCCAAACGTGGCTCATCAAGGCCAAAACATGGCTCATCAAGTCCCAAACATGTCACATCGAGGTCTAAACATGGCTCATCAAGTCCCAAGCATGGCTCATCAAGTCCCAAACACGGCTCATCAAGGTCCAAACGTGGCTCATCGAGGGCCAAAGATTGCTCATCGAGGGCCAAACATGCTCATACAGCACACCCAGTATATCGAGTTTAATTTTATCATTGTGGGCATATTTCTTAGCACCCTCTTAAGTAAACGGTGGGCATGCTGACGTTTACTTCGAGAGGGACACCCTGTATCACGGAAACGCTGCGGCCCTTAAAGGGTAAAGGTCATGCCTTAGGCTGCGCCGCAGCTCCACGTCCAAGCACTCCCGAATGCTTTTAGCGCCATCCGCTGATTACGACCGTTAAGTTCTCCGGTTACTTCATTTCAAATACATTATCTATAAATTAATGATTAAAATCAAGTTAGTCGGTGCGCCGTATGGTCGTTATAGCCTCGAAAAGATAATGCCTTATTGTAGTCACGTTGCACGACTTCAAAAAGGCCTCTCTCCCCCTGGTGGCCATCCCTAGTATGCGAAAGTAGGGCCTCAGCAGCAGCAGCAGCAGCAGCATCATCTATAAGTCTCCAGCAATTTGTTTTCCGTATCTAAAAGTGACCAGTGCGCTTCATCAACGCCACGATGAGAGGATATAATTGATTCCCACACGCGGCTGATTAAATTGCTCCCTAATTGGTTTATCCTAACTCGGGCTTTACGGTTGTGCAATATGGCCGCCGCCGCCGCCACCGCCTTTGGCTCTCCAGTTTGGGGGCCAACTGCGGTATCTTTTTGGCAAACGCGCTTGACCGCTGGACCATGCCTGCTGCGCCTAATAAAATGACCGTGCCAATAATGATAATGTAGCCTGGGAAATGGCGAACTAATAGAAATATCCAATTGGCGACAAAAATAGATTTGGTGCTGCTACGTGTGCGTGTGGCTCGGAATGGTTATTCCTGGCGGTTAACTGAACACTGTGAGAATCCCTCAAAACCTCTGCCCATGTATTGATCGTTGCGAGTCTGGGCACCGTGCAAATATATACTACGCTTCACTCATAATAACCTTATAGAGTAACTGCAAAAGACACAAGTGGGATTTCCCCTATATGTGGACATTGCAAGGGGCATGTAGAACCGTGATGGACCGCACATACACCGTGCACAATCATGTGTGATGCATATTTTGTCAATGATTGCTCGTACAAGACCCTTGATGGAGCACCTTGACGGAGCACCTCGATGGACCACCTTCACGGACCACCTTGATGGACCTCCTCGATGGACCACCTCGATGGACCTCCTCGATGAACCACCTCGATGGACCTCCTCGATGAACCACCTCGATGGACCTCCTCGATGGACCACCTTCATGGACCACCTTCATGGACCACCTTGATGGATCACCTTGATGGACCACCTTGATGAACCACCTCGATGGACCTCGTATAGTACAACATGCATAGACGACATTTCGCCAATGATGGCTCATACAGGACCATATGTCCCTATCTGTGGACATGTAAGGGGAATGTAGAACCACGATGGACTACACATACACCATGCACAGCCATGTTTGATGCATGTTTCATCAATGTTAGCTCATACAGAACCATGTGTGGACCATGTTTCGCTAATGATGGGTTACATAAAGCTGCAGTGGTCTACATGAGGGACATGTAGAACCATGATAGACCACATATATACCACACACAGCCATGTATGGACCATATTTCGCCATTGATAGCTCCTACAGGATCACGTATGGACCACCTTGATGGTCAAGTTTCACCATATACGTATGGCATGCATCATCAGAGTGTCTTCCATCAATTAAGATGATACATCTATTTATTTTATGGTCACATACCTTATTTACATAATTGCTGAACGATTCGTGGAATGTGATGGGTGCCTTTAAAATGGTGCACATCTTTGTGGTGTGCATTGATGTCATACATGGCCATGGAGGACATGGCACCCAATATCAGATCTAGTCATCTATGGACAAAGCCTATGCATGACATGTACATTTTTTTGCATTCCCTGAACGATGTCAGTGAAATTTCAGCCCCTTACGAACGTATAGGGTTTAAGGCGGATTATAGCCTAATTAAATCGACGGGTAAATGACTCCATTATGGAGTTAACGTGCGCCTGACTCCATTTTGGGAGGGAAGCAGCTGTTAGAATGAGGGGAAAATGGCTAGAAATTAAAATAATGGGAATCCGTTATATATAAATGCGGCCACCAAATTTCCTCCACCAAAAAGCCTAATAAATAACGCTCGAAAAGCCCGAGTCCAAGCCTAAATACGGGACGCATTGTTTTGGGCGTTCAGAAATCACTAATCCGAAAAAGCCCTTTTTGAAAGAATAGTGAAAATAATGGTTAAAATGAGGGCTGGAGGGACAAAAAGCCCTTTGAGGAGGTGGATGAGGAGGAGGAGGAGGAGGAGGAGGATGAGGAGGAGGAGGAGGAGGAGGAAGAGGAGGACAATGGGAAAGATGATACAGCAGCAGCAGGCTGCAACACGCTTCATTAACATCTTTCCTCTGTTGGTTTTTAAGGAGATAGAGCACTCTTCTGCTAAGATCGTGTCAATTGGCTCTTATGTGGCGAAACGAGAGAGAAAAGAAGAGGGAAAAAATCCAATTACCTTATATTTCATATCAGGGGAAAGAAATTCACGCTATTCACTCGCACTCCTTCCCATTTAAAAAAAAAAGATTTACCAGCGATGATTAAAAATAAGGCAGAAATCTGATATCGAGAAACTCCCCCCCGCACGACACTGGATTAAAGATTCAGATTATGCCAAATCGATAATTAAATTTAAGGCACAAATTGATTGTTTAATATCTAATAATAATCTCATGCTGGTGCTGAAAAATGGGCTTCGAAACTGTATAAGGTGGAAGAAGTGTTCAAAGGCAACTTTTACGAAACTAATCAGGTCCATTTTATAATGCATTAACTTGGAGGTATATTTTCATTTTAGACTATTAATTTTAATTTACGTCCATTAAATGTTATCGTCCAGATTGATGAAAGTTTATTTACACGATGTACAAATAACAGATATACAATCGGTACGTGTAAGCAGCAGTCTTATGAAATGAGTAATCCTATCGAGTTATGACTTACTCATCAGACTTAGGCAAATTGTACTCATGAGTAGGAGTACTGTTTACGATTAGAGTGGAATCATACTCTGTAGTACGAGTGGAGAACGTGTAATCAGTAGTCGTTTGAAACGAGTAATCAAGCTTGGGTAAATATGTACTCGGTACTCTTTTACTCGTTACTCAAATTCATTCAATGCACTCAATTACTGCCCAGCACTGCTTTGTGGACACTCCTGTAGTGGGGCAAACATTAATAGCTTCGGTGTTATGAGAGGATGCCCTCTTTAAGGGGTTAACACATTTTATTAAATGCCACGTAATCACCCATTGTGAGTACATTTTGTAATCGAGTGCATTGTACTTGTACGTTTTGAGTACATTTGCATTCAATCACTCTTTGCACTCAGTACTCTCTTACTCGTTACTCAAATTCATTCAATGTACTCAATTACTGCCCAACACCCCTGTAGTGGGGCAAACATTGACAGCTTCGGTGTTATGAAAGGATGCCCTCTTGCAAGGGGCTAACAAATTTTATTAATTGCCATGTAATCGCCCATTGTGAGTGCATTGTACTCGTACATTTTGAGTACATTTGCATTCAATTACTCTTTGCACTCGGTACTTTTTTACTCGTTACTCTGATCTATACAATGTTTGAAGGAACTTAGGTTCAACGTATCTTCGATGCCTTCTAATCGTAATTTTCAACTAATAAATCGTACAGATTTAGGTTAGCTTTAGGACATTTTCCAACGATCCTATTTTCCGAGCCTCCTAAAACGAGGCAAAATGTACTTTCACGGATTTCCGACACTGAATCTTTTCACGCATGTACACGATGTACATATGTGCGTGTGTACAAATTGTTCACTAGAGAATCCCCCTCGCAACGTTTCCATATTTTGATTAGTTTCGTTATTGTTATTATCGGTGGATCTAATGATGTGTCAACTCGTAATTAAGACGCAATTTCGGAGGTTGGGGCGGACCGACGTCTACGTACACAATATTGGATGCTTTTTTTGTATGAATCTGAGAGGATTTCAGGCGAAGAACGGATGCCGCTAGACGAAATTTGCAATTAGCTAAGCTCAACCACGATTTAAGCGCCATTTTTTTATTTTTTCAAAATTAATTTACCCAATCTGCGAATTGTTTGCCCCAGGACTGGAGCCCATTATCGCACCCATTGAATACGAGGTGTATACACAATGAAGCTTGCGAATGGTTTAAGGGAGTTTTAAGCATTAGCTCAATCGGCATTTGACGTCGTTTTTGATAGCATTTAGGGGCCGTTCAAAAAAGACGTCCTCAAGAGGTAGGTAGGGGGTGTCTGCTGGCATGTGGACACCATGTGGGCATGGGGGAGAGAGGGGAATCTGATGGCAAGTGGAGAGGGGGAGGGAGGGGAAGCCATTTTGGACGTGCACTGATGAGAGTATTATTCAGTTTTTGGTTTTTCTGTTTGATTAACGTTGGCAGGCTCAAACTCTCTAATGCTAGCAAACATACGAAAATAGGTAGAAAGGGGCCATTCAAAAAGGACGTCCTCAAGATGTAGGTAGGGGGTGTCTGCTGGCATGTGGACACCATGTGGACATGGGGGGAGAGGGGAACCTGATGGCATGTGGAGAGGGGGAGGGAGGAGAAGTCATTTTGGACGTGCACTGATGAGAGTATTATTTAGTTTTTGGTTTTTCTGTTTAATTAACGTTGGCTGGCTCAAACTCTCTAATGCTAGCAAACATACGAAAATAGGTAGAAAGGGGCCATTAAAAAAGGACGTCCTCAAGAGGGGGGGGAGGTCTACTGACACGTGGACACCAAGTGGACAGGGGGAGGAGCCATTTTGGATGTCCACTAATAATGGCATTTTTCAGTTTTGGATTTTCTGATTGTGTTTTAATGGTCAGTAAAAGGGGAATGGGACACCGGAAGAAACGTGTCCCCACTTCCAAATGTACTTAAATTTTTAAAACCTCTGTAAAGTCGGGAACTATGCCAAAATTTGTGTTAAACATCAATTTTGTGCTGGAATTTCCCCTTCGAGGTCAGAAAATGTCCGTTAATCAGAAGAATCTGGAAAAATGTCGTGGAATTGGTATCGAGGAGGGCGCTTGGACATTTATAAGATGGACCTTTGTATGTTCCAACAAATTTCTGGACACCCTACTTTAAAAAAAAATTTAAGGACGTCTATGAGGAGAAGAAGGGTGTGGGGTAAATTTTTGAAGGAATTTCGAGGACGTCCTTTTTGAATGGCCCCTAATGGATTTGTTGCCTCCAGCTGAATGCTACAGCCCGAAAATCAAATTTGAAATTAAATGAGATTTTCCTTAGCAGCCCTCGATTAAGAGGTTTGATTAAGGTTTTCAAGGAAACCTCGGTTAGGAAGAGAAATTTGTAAAAAAAAAAAAAGTTGTAGAGATTGTGCGCTATACTGCTTCGGCATTATTATTTTCCGAAATTAATAATGTGGTGAGAGGCCTCGGGCGGAAACTCAAAAAGGCAATCTCGGTTTTTAATTACCACTGTTGCAATTCTGCTTTATTTGCAGAGTTTTGGCATCTGCATGGGATGAAAGATGCACAACTATTTATAATCGCATGTATGGCCCATAAATCACCCAAGTTTCGCCCTTATACAGTGGAACCTCGCTTAACGAGCACCTCGCATAACGAGTGATAAGCATAACGAGCAATATAAATTTTTAAAAAATGCCTCGCTTAACGAGCGTTTGTTTCGCATAACGAGTGACGTGGATA
>JAUJYV010002302.1:0-13119 GCA_033995625.1 Ophyiulus pilosus
ACGCCCATGTCACGTGACTCGTGACGCCAAGTTGGTCAGGGAAATTTGCTTTCAAACCTGGAAAAGTCAGGGAAGTTGAAAAATTTATTTGTGGGGGTGCCCTGGATGGTGTTTTCATTCGCCATGACGTCAATTTCGGTTATATACGCGTCATATTCGATCATTTTTCTGGTCAAAAAGACGGCATTTTTTGATCATAAAGACGTTATTTTTTGGTCATTCTTTTCGCACAAAAATGACGTCTTTATGACCAAAAAAACCATTTTTGCAACCTAATGAGTTTCAATATCCCTTCCGTTTACAGTCTGTTCGTAAAAAAAAAGAAATATTCGATCATTTCTTTGTATTCGTTTTATGCACTAAGCAACCATACAAACTAACGAATGAAGGTCGATTTAGTCAATGCCATTTCTGGTTCAAGTTCCTCTTGGAACACAAGTCATTGTAATATACGCACAAACGTAAATCAATAAATCAGTTTTGACCACAACACAGATTAATGTCATTACAAGTTACCCTGACAACTATTTTTGTTGCTTGGAATCGCTTGCTGGCAGTAAACAATTCGCCAACTTATTTTAATCTGCATTGATTTTGGGCCAGTTTTGCAAAGCACTTGGTTGAGGTCAGGGTTATTATTGTTTAAGTTGATCTTGAACATTTACTTTCCTGATCAGTCTCAAATTTGGGAGACTGCTACCAATAAGATACCAAATCACGGATGAATTGCTTTGCCCAGAATTCACCTTGTACCCAAGATCCTGATATTGTCTCCCACCCCAGCAGAAAAAATGGGCCGTAGATGAAGCTAGGTCTTCTAGAATACCTAAACTTTCTGAAATTAGATTTGGTTCACTTCGGCCCAAACTCTTGAAGGTCCAAAGGATGGTTAGGTCACTCAGACCTTCCACCTTCGAGCATAAGATCACCATGAACTTCTCCCCAATGCTTTCTTTCTTGGCGTCCACCACCGACGCCAAAACACCTAGAATGTGTTCTTGCCATGACATCACATTCCAATCACCGAATTCGTATATTGTTTTTTCATAGAATGTGTTGACAAAAAATCTAAACCATACTCACAGACTATACTTAGGATTGCAAGGCTCATACTTACATGTACATAAGATAATAAGGAAGAGCACGTAAACAACTAGTTCTCGGAGCGTAGTTTTAACATAAAGTTCCCTGTCTTTGCTGTTGGCTAGTTGACGAGTGGACCAAACTCCTGAAAATAATATATGAATGATTAATAACACTCCTTCTATTTAGTAATTGTCAGAATCAGAGTTTTCCAACTGAGCATTTCACACAAAACTGTTGTTCTGAATTCCATCAACCGTATTCCCACAATAAATACATCAGGTACTTTTGAAATCATTAAATTGTGATTGGTGATCACCAAACGCAATATTCACCTAAGGATTCCATAAGTATTTTTTTGTTCCATAAGGGCATGGGTTTTTTTTCTGATCAAAATATTGGCCCTATTTATTTTAATGTCAAAAGTTGTCAAAACCTGGTTTCAGGAAAATCATGTGCAGGTATTTGAGTGGAGACCTCTGTCCTCTGACATTAACCCAATTTAGAACATATGGAGGTTGTGGATCGAAAAATTGACCACAGTAATTTGAATAGCAAGGGCCATTTTTTGACTAAATTGTAAAAGCCATGAATAAGATGCACACTCTGGTGAACCTAATTGAGTCAATGCCCTCCCTATACCATATCAATATAGTGATTAAAAACAAGTTTTGCAACCAAATATTAAGATATTTTTAATTATCACTAAGTTGCAAATGTTTTGGCCATATTCATATGCCCAATTTCTAATTTATGTTAAGACCTATCAAAATATCAAGTGTTTTAAATTATTTCCATGTGCACTTTTTTAAGGAGAGTAAGCTTAATGAAACTACACTTTATGCCTTTTTTTGGTGCCTAGTTGACAAAATTACAAAACATTTTAACAGGTCAATCCCAAATTTACACAATTTTCCTGGCACATCGATTGAAAACCACTGGAATCAGGGTGTATAAATTGGATGATATTGGGGATAGATTTCCTCCACTCCTCTCCCATTTGGGCCCTTAAACCTCAACCAACCAACATAAGAAAAATCACACCTTTAACGTCGAGAAATTACATTTCTCAAACAGAAATTTCACTTTTAATGAAGAATTGTGTTTTTTACCTCAGAAAAATCCCACTTTTACCTTAGAAAAATCGCATTTGTAGAAAAATCGCACTTTTACCTTCAAAAATTCCTCTTTTAAGGAAGAAAAATTGCGTTTTTAACTTAGGAAAATCGCAGTTACACCTTAGCAAAATTGTACTTTTTACGTCGAAAAATTGCATTTTTAAAACAGAAAAATTGCACTTTTGAAAAATTCCGTTTTTACCTTAGAAAAATCGCACTTTTAAAACAGAAAAAAATCATTTACTGAAAAAACATTGCGTTTTTACCTTAAAAGTCGCATTTTTAATGCTAAAAAATTCCATTTCTAGAGCAAAAAAATCACACTTTAAATGCAAAAAGGCCCCCTTTTATATTTTGCCGATTCGGTTCAAAATTTTTACAATTTCTTGGATTTAGAGGGGATCTATCCCCAAGATCCCCTATATATCCCTGCATTATATTGAGTTATTGAAATTGTATACACCTAAATATAGGCCCAAAATAATCCAACCAAGACTGAAACTTTTTTTCACGATATAGGCATTACTTCAAATACTTTATTAAACTATTCCATCGAGGCCATTTGAAGATATACTACATTATAACTATTATAATATTGTGAAATTTCCTCTAAATTAGAGTATTACTGCATTTTGAAGGTAGTCAGGAAGTCAGGTGGATGCTATCAGATAAGATCAACCTACAGATTTGACTTACCCGTGATGCATCCCGAAAAGGAGGCCCAGCATCCCTTCTTTTCGTCCCCTGTCGTCCCGCCCAAATTTCCCGCGTCGGGGTCCAAACCATACGCCTCCAAATCTCTTTGTGAATGCACATTTTGGGGATTGTTCGTTGGGACATGCCAAGCTTCCTTCGAGTTGGCTGGTCGTGGAACTGTGTTTTTCGGGTTGGTCATCGCGAAGATATTTCTGGTGAGCCTTAAACTTAATACAAACTTTTTAACAATATTTTGTAAAGTGATCCAGTTTTTCGGATCGTTTTAACTATTTTCCTTAAAACCTCAATCGTTTTGCATTTTTAAGAGGCGATAACTTTTGCCTAACTACAATTTTAAATTCGACCACTTGCTAACTGTTGTGCACTATAGTGAAAAAGTTGTAATCACAACCGTTGCCTGAAGGCCACGCAGGCCTGTTGCTTAGCAACCAAGACACTTGGGTGGCGTCACTGTGTCCCCGTTTTTTGCTTATTCCTTCGTAACTATGAACAAGACAGAATCAAATTAAAAGTTCATTTACACACATCCGTTTCGTCTCAGTTCCGTCAGTTAAGTGTTTTTCTCTTCACTGACGTTGAAGAAATTTCATGGAACTTTTTTTTTATCAGTTTTAAATTGACACTGACCTTTTCAAAAAATGGTCTGAAATTGGTCAAAAAATGATGTCAACTTTAAACAAACCGAACACAAATATTCAAATATGCTTGAATAATCATACTTTTGTCTAAAATGGCAAAAAAAATGTCATTATTCTACCATGACTGTCCTAAAGGGGCCATTCACAAAGAATATCTGGTATTTTAGGTGAAATCTAAAAATCTTTCATCCTTATTATTTTAAATTCACCCTAAATTTTAAAAAAGGATGAACAAATGACAGAGATGACAAACAGCAGAAAGACCGGGGTTTAACTATGGACCGCAGTGTTTTACAAATGGCAATAGAGAAGGTTCACATTACATGCAACGCCATCTTGTGCTGGCTGCTAAAAACAACCTAAAGGGTTAAAAAACAAATAAAGGGAATGACTAAAATCAGATGGGTAGAGGAGTGTTGCGATTTGTGGGTGATGGGGTTGAGGACATTCCACACCTGCACAACTTTAGCAGACTATAGAATGGCTGGGATTTGTGGGCGAGGGAATCCAGCTATGTGAGGCCATTAAATCTTCCAAATGTCTGATTATGGGGTGGTACGGATTAAAACAAAAAGCTGGGCAAGTAGGTCCAGCAAGGATGAGATGCACACAAATGGGGCCCCCAGTAAGGGCTAACTTAAGGCGTTCTTCGGAACTGGGGTCCAGCCAGTCTATCGTCCTTTCTGTCACCCGAACTTGGCCCTGTAGACTTCCTACAGGACCAACTTGCAACCGGTTGGGCCCTTTTTAGCCTAAGTCGCCTTTGGGCCCTTAAACCCCAACCAACAACAACACAAATGGGAAGAGGGATATGAAAAAGTGGAACTATGGACTTGTAACTAGACATACGTGTAGCAATGTAGAGCCTCCTTATAGGGACACGTACCCATCTTAAACGGTTAGCTACTCGATCAGAATCAGAAAATGTGCTAATGTAAACTGCGCTGATTTGATTAGTATTTTTGTATTTGTGGCCAGCTTAAACCATACACTATGAAATGGTATTGTACGAGGACTCGTACCATGTGTCTCCAGCAAATATCATAATGTAGATAAAAGCATCTCAACTCACAATATTCCAAAAAATCGGAAATTTAGGCTGTACGTAAAGGAGCACACATGAGAAATTATACTAGGAATAAACTCTAAAAATCTGACAGTACAGTGGAACCTCGCATAACGAGCATAACTGGTTCCAGAGTCTTACTCGTAATGCGAAACACTCGTTAAGCGAAACAATTTTTACCATAAAAATTGATGTAAAATACGATAATGTATTTGGCGAAAAAAATACTCAAAAATTGAAATTTTCAAAAAAATACTCAAAAAAACGTTATGTGTAACATTTATAGAAAAATACATAAATTGTTAAGGAGAGTGATTCATCTTCATCTTTTCTTCATTTTCAAAGTAATTTTTAGTCTCTTATACAAGCTGCTCTCTCGGGACTTTTTCTTTGGAGACATTTTTACAAGGGTTATTAATCTTTGCACACAAAAATAACAAATAATGTCTGAACATAAGTTTGGAAAAATGTGTGATCACACGTGACATTAAGATGCTAGCGCAACGAGTTCTAAACACAGACTGATGTAGCAATGGCACGAAAAGTTCCATCGCACAATTTGGGGATTCCCCTATTCACGTCACACGTTATGCGAAACGTCGCTCGTTAAGCGAGTCATTATTAAAAAAATTATATTGCTCGTTAAGCGAGGTTCCACTGTACTCGACTAATTACCATATTCGGAACGATGAGGGTTCGTTTTATTTCACCTGGTCAGTTTCGGGTCGCAATTTTGAACTCTTTTTCAGAATTACAAAAACACAACAAACTGAAGAGATATTTTACACGGCAATATTTTATTTTAATCATAATTATAATTTCCATTCCAAATCACATAATTATTAACTTTGACATGGAGGTCATTGTTTATAATTTACTTATTTGCTACATTACACAAAAAACGTCTGAGCATTATGATTGATATGAGCGGTCATCGAGGATATATATTCTTACACAAAGATATGCAAAGAAAGTGGAGCCAACACAACTTGTCCTTAATAGAAAAGAAGTAAATTGGGCATGCGTGTGTCTACACACTATTAAAAGGATCAACGAAGTTAATTCTTTACACGGCACTCTAAAGGGTTAATACAGAAATTAATTTAGAGGTGTGTGAAATGTAGCAATTCTAATTTCATTACAAATTACCACTAGTTGGACAGTTAGTGATAGGCATCTACACATAATTATAATATTGCAGGAAGAGTTTGATACTACTGATGCTAGAGTTGAAGTTTCATCAATCTTTATTTTTCTTCAGGACAACGGGACCAACATTATCGCCTGAGATTGTGTTGTACAGATTGTGGCTGCCATCACAAAATGGGAACTGAAAAGATCAAGAGAAGAAATTATAAACGATGAGAATTAGCTTGCGAAGGTTCTGTATCATCGTGTTTACTCGTGCTTTTAGAATTAAAGTTTGGGTGGGGGACCATTTTAAGAAACAATCGTGTTAACGCGCTGCACAAAAATTTCCACTTTCAACATTTAGTACAAATGCGATTATTTATAGTCACTACGGACTTTAAGACGCACCTTAATTTTTAAGCAATTTTTTATAGTCCGCATCATTGAAAACCTTGCGAGTATAAGACGCACCTGAATTTTGGAGGCAATTTTTTTGAAGAAAAAAGTGCGTCTTATAGTCCGTAAAATATGGTAATAAGCATCTTTAATTTCTCTTCTAAAAAGTGGATTTTACAAGTTGTACGGGTAAGGGCAATACACGAGTAAATACGGTATTTAACTTTATATGCTGCGAATTTTACTCATTCTTGCAAAGAAATCATCATTGTTTTGTTTTTATATTATGTTTTTGAGTTGTTATGGATGTTTGGTGAAGTTAAGGTCAAGGGCCTAATTAAAGGACCTAAACAATGACATTGGAAGTCATATATTGAAACAAGGAAATGAATAGAAGCAATTTGCAAAGAGGAAAGCACATTTTTGAAAAATAAGTCAGAATAGAAAAGCAGTTCCGGAATTGCTCGACAATAGGGGTACTCAACGAACTTTTCACTTGGGCAGTTGGGCTATCTGCATTTGGCCCACATATGGGGCGCATGCGCATTAGATTAAAGCAGCTCTGCCAAGGTCCACAAGTTGAGTGTCTTGGGTGTTTCTAGTTCAAAATTCTTTTTTCTCCAGCACTTCTACAAGGCCCATCAGCCCATCACAGTAGATCCAGCCAATTAGAAGGGGGCCATTTCAAAAGGAGGTCAGTACATGTGCTGGGGCCAACTAACTGCATGCATCTGCTAATTTTTTGGTGTGGGTTTGAGTACCCCTAATATATTTTTATGAAGATTTCTTTTGCAATTTTGATGGCCTAGTAATATGTTCCGAGACATGGCAGGTACCTTCTTTGATCGCCAGCATCGGCACAAACACGTCTGTTTGTCCAAATCCTCAATATCGAAGCCGTGAACAACTTTATTGCTTTCTTTTTGGATGTTGGGATTTACGGGATGTCTATGTCTAGGGCAGAATCTGGTGTAGGTGACCCATGAGAGAAAGGATACAGTTCCAACAAATGGCAGAAGACGAAACCAATCCTTTACTAAAAATAAAAAAGTGGGCAACATTAACTTATCTTTGAATGTTGTTGTTCAACTTAAACTTAATTACAGCAATTACGTATGTAATTACTGTAGGGTACTGAGTTGAATTGAATTGAATGAAAATTATTCAAAGGAGAAATAATGACACTAATCATGACTGAAGACATTTAACATACTCCTGAAATACATGTGTAAAAGTTCCAAAGAAGGGTCGGATTATCTAAAACAATAAGTGAGTGCCTGTGTGACCCAAATGACGCCCATTGAAAGTGGGACACCAGGAAGTGCCTTTGGGCCCCAAATGATCTGTAAGGGGGGTTTGAACTAATTCCCAAGTGAATTTGTTTTTAGTGTGTTGACTTTGACTAGCACAAGTGGGTGATGTATGGTTTTGAATTTGAGTATAAAGATTGGGCTATAACATCTTGAAAAATGACATGTGGTCAGTTGAGTCCAGTTGTTTCCCCACAGGAAAGCTCTTCACGTACATGACTTTGCACAGTGCAATAACCCTCAAGAAAATTGCCAATTTCCTAACTACAAAGGTTACAGAGGGCCTAAACAATGTTGGGGAACACACAAGTCAAAGGTCACTGCCGATTTTTATTGGAACTACTCCGGCATTTGCCTGGAAACAACTGTGGAAAACCACAGTCGGGAATCAAACCCAGATCGCCCGATTGCCAGACAGGTAACGTCACCACTATAAACCACCTGGCTCAGTAACCTGTTAGGTATACTGACACCGTGTCAATTTTAGCGCCATTTTGGGTGACATAAATTGTAAAACACTTAAAGGCATTGTAATGACGACTCCAACATACAACTGATTTGGAAGCTAAATTTAATAAAAAAATCAAGGTCACGTACTGCACACAGTTATCATGAGCTTATGTATCACATGCACATTTTGAATATGGGTCACGTCCTTCATGCATTCCATGAACACTACATTTAGCATTACCTGACAGCTGGAATATACCGCCAAAACTATTCGGAATGGGTAATTCGGACAAATAGTTAGGCACAGACACCTTGACCAACTTTGAAATGTTCTCCATTGCTGCTCTTCCACGTCCACGTGACACTAGGTAAGGCAGTTAGCAAAAGCGCCTTTGTGGTTCAACTCTGAAAGCCCTTCTGCGGGCACTGGCAGTTGACGTACTACTTCCGCAACTGCCACGTATTTTAACGTTTTTATTTCTTCCTGTATTCCTATTTGAAATTAAAAGAAAAATCAAAGCTGGTCAAATAATACGAACTAAATGTCAGCCATGCTGGGACGCACTTAAGCAATATATCGATATTATCACCGATCGGTGACGCAAGAGTGACGTAACGGGAGCCCGTGCGCTAAACCCCCACATAGAGCGAGTAAGAAAAATAGTCCGTAGCCGCATTTCAGATTTTCAGTTTAGCTCGGAGTTCAGAACGAATTAGGACGATTTCAACGTAGCACAAGTTTTGCTTTTACCGATTTAATAGATCGGATATTGAAAATCAGACGTTCAATTTTGGACAGTTTGGTGTTGAGCGACGACGGCAGTTTGGTATCCTTGCGCTGAATGTTCTCTTCGCCATTTTGAATTGTTCAACAGTGGCAACTTGATACTTTCGGGGGTTCGCTTGGCCAAGTTGGTTGGAATTGCAGTGAATTGTAAACTATTTTACATATAAATGGCTTTAAAAAGAATTAATAAGGTAAGATCTGATCACAATTTAATCAAATTCGTGAGGGATGGCGGGTGAAGGAGTGAATCGTAGTCCACAACCCGGGACTTTGATTTTGCACGAGCGATGCCATTGTATTAGGCCTAACTGTTTTTTTTTATTTGGTGAGTTTTCGAAGGGCGAGTGCCGGGAGCTTCATGCCAAATAACGATATTACCGAATTTCGGCTACGTGTATTTTTTATTTGAAACCGGCGAGGGTATTTCCCCATGTTTTGTAACGATTCGCGATGTGTGAATTTGTTCCCGAATGTCGGTAACCGTCGATTTCAGCTGTCCGCTTCGACAAATCCTCGAGGTCAAAATTCTGGAAAAATTTTTTTCTAGCAGTAGCGATTGTTGTGCTCTTCAACGAGTATGATTCACAATCACACGGTTATCCCTTTAAGTTTTCATAATGCAAAAATATGGCTACGAGATATCGACAATTTGCCTCATCGGGGCTAGTTCTCAGTGTGCTCGTACAAATCCTCCATTATCTTTGTTCGAAGGGAGAATCCTATCTAATCTCGTTATGAACTCGAGGCAAATTATGGCGATGGCGATGTCGAAAAGAGATGTTTCACTTTGAATTTCTCATCCGGCTTTCCATTCGTAAAAATCGCTCTGAAATTTCACCGCTTTTATGGGGATATCCGCGAACCCGCAACGGAGTTAAAAAAGCAAAAAAAAAAAAAACAAAAAAAAACATGGCAACTGTTCATTGTCTTGAACATTAACAGAAATGCCCGAGTCAGCACCTCCGTGACTCACTGCCGTTCATATTTAGTTGCTCGGTGCCGGCCAAAAATAGGAAATGGGACGTTTTTAATGGGATTTGCAAATAAAAATAGGAATTTCTGTTGTGATGCAACTGTTAAGTGGTGTGACATAATTTTCGGTGGCGTCTTGACCATGGAAGAAATGGGGGGTATACGGAGTAAAACTCCGTTGTAATATTAGTGTTAGGGCTCGATTTACAGTCCACTCTTTGAAACTAAACTGAATCTCACTGGTATCCATGTACTCTTAATACATAACGTAATATTTGAACCTAGGGTTGAGTAAGATGTATGGGTTAATTTAAGTTTAATGGAACTTAACTCCCCACAACACTTGTTTCCTCGCAATTTGCCTGTCCCTCATTTTTGGCAGCATTGGGACAGGACTGCAAGATTTTGGAGGATCACTCGCTGTATTTTATGATTCGATATGTGTGAATTTGGTGTAATTTTGGGTGGCAGATAAGCCAAGCACATTTTACACTTAATCAGTATTGTATGACTGTTGTTTGTCCCGGGATAGCATTTTTAGAAGTGACAGGAAAGCATATGACGTTGCCAGTTAATGTGACCACGCTAATGAGATACAGGGTGCGTCATTGGGTAGTTGCCCTCTTTGAATAAACCAACCAAACTGTCATAATGAGAAAAATTAGATCTGCCAGCTATTACCTTGTCTCATTTCTACAACCTATATACATGTTGTAAACAGGTCGTTTGACCTTAGATTGAATGAAGCGAGCACTTTCTGTATCTGAAAATGGAAGTTTTCAAAAAGTGTGCCATGACATTTCCAGTGTTTCGGAAGCCGGGCTAATCTTGATCGACTGTGCTATAATAAAAAGATAAGCTACGTTTCAGGGTTAGTACACTTGCAAATTAAAATTCCTTGTGCGCCGAATTTGTCCTGAAGAATTCCATCTTTTTAGAGGTGTATTTTTTTTTTTTTTTGTAAAGCCTGGAGTTTTTTGAGGCAAATGGGGATGTAGCGACTATTTTTAATAATGACAATATATCAGCAATTGTAGGTGGTGCCATGCAATTTCTATGTCGCCACAATGTGCATTATGGTTCTGAATGGTATGATAGTAGACAAAGCAACCACTAAAAGGGACATTTTCAATAATGAATAATGCATTTTAGCGTTGTGAATAGAAACGGTAGTGTACAAAAAACACATCACAGCATCACATCAGTTGTCTTTGTGCGTAGTGTCAATGACTAGTGCCGTCCAGTTACGGGGTGCCCATTGGACTTGATAAGTGACGGGAGTTGTTACTGTGGCTTGTTACGTAAAGGACTCGTAAGGTACTCGGCACCTTAACAGCTTGCTTACTAAACTACCCTTGTTATTGAAGTTCAGAACCTGCACATTGCGTAGACTGTCATACTGAAAATATTTACGGGTTTCTGTAATTGTATAAAATATTGGGTGTGTAGCTTATAGCACATGGCAGCCAGTACGTTGTGCAAATATTAAAGGTCATGGCTGTGAAATATTTAAATTTGGGAATCCTCAAAGGAAGTAATGTTCTACTGTGTCTGTGGAATTGATTAGTAAGCGGCAGTCATGTTCTGACATGTATAATTGATTGCAAGCAGCTATTGTGCAAACTTGAGAGAGTCCTGAGAAACGCAAGTTTTTAACAAACATACGTTGTTTTTTTTACTTTCAGGAACTCCAGGACCTCGGTCGTGATCCTCCAGCACAATGTTCAGCCGGACCAGTTGGTGACGACTGTAAGCACCTCTAGTATCCTGTAGTTTACTGCACGTTAACGTACACGGCGAGCAGCACTCTGGGCCGGTAGATTTTCATCTGAAAGTCGCATACCTGGTTCAATTTTATACTCTCGCCAAAGTAAAGATCAGCTTAACCTATTGAATCCTCCGATTTTTTTTTAAAGAGGGTTCTCATATAGGCTGAAACAACTTCCGTTAATGAGCACAGATTAATTGCAGACAGTCTCCCTTTGCTTTTGTCCTATTTGAATGTGCGGGGTTTTTTTTTTTTTAACGCTGGATGACTGAACTGGTGGGTGCCGCTATGTGGAGAACATAAATAGATTGGGTTTGGAAGGAGTTTAAAAAGTCTGCACTAAGTATGATATTGGCAAGTGAAAAGACTGTAAGAATAGCTAGATGGCTTTGTGATGGCTGCAGCAAGATGGCGTTTCTTCTCTCGCCCGTTTTGTGGTGACCTACTTTAGCTGGCTGCTCATTGACACGTGTTGTATTTTAATAACGCATTTTTGTTCGTTTTGTTTTTAGTATTTCATTGGCAAGCAACAATAATGGGACCTGTAAGTTTTTTTTTTCGTTGTTCCACTTGTTCAACTCGCTATTGTTTGAAGCTGGTAATTGACGAGCTTGTGATTGTCTTTCAGCCTGACAGTCCATATCAAGGAGGGGTTTTCTTCTTAACAATCCATTTTCCAACAGATTACCCATTTAAACCTCCAAAGGTAAGAAAGTTTTGAAATCGTCCTGTTTAGGATTTTGCATAACGTGATGACTAGACGTAATTTGTGAAATATTGTGTACAATCGAAAATTCAACATTTTAAAATCTGTGTACGTTTATAGCAAGTGTAGATCAGTAATTTTTTAGAACTGCATGAATGGGTTTATTTAAAACAAATCACAAAATGGAAATATTAGATTATACAACTGTACGACGGGTAGTTTGCTTTGTGATGTGTTTTGCAAACGTTTTGGGACAGTTTTTCAACTGGTCTGCTGCGGGACTTTGGGGGAAGGGTGAAATAATTTTTTGACAAATTTACAGTTCTGTGCGGGTGAAATGGTGTAGGTTTATGCTAAATTTCTATCTAAACTTAGTTATATTATCCGTGGAAATGACATTTTTATAGGAATTTGCCTATGTATATACAAAAACTGTTTTTTAAAGTAATGAAAATTGTCAGACCTGGTGACGAAATGAATTCCGTGATCATGCATTCGACGTTCTTGTTGTTTGATTACTGTTTATTTTTTTTAGGTGGCTTTCACAACACGCATATACCACCCTAATATCAATAGCAACGGTAGTATTTGTTTGGATATTTTGAGATCACAGTGGTCCCCTGCATTAACTATTTCAAAAGGTAAGTTTTTGTTCCAAAGATTTCTGTGTTGTTTTAGCCTCGGTTTGAGTTGGTTACAAAGCAGATCTTTCTTTTGAAGATGAGCTTCTTTGGCTCCCGTTACAATTATCTTTAAGGATTTCTTAAGAGAGGGAAAATACTTATTAAACGAGAAAGTGTAGTACACGAGTCCTTTAGTATTAACGCAGGGTTGCTAGCGACCTGGAAAGTCATGGAAATGGCTACTGGTCAGGGAAAGTCAGGGGATAGTGCACATTTTGGTGATTTGTCAGGGAAATTTGTACAGATGTAGTACTGAAATAAAATTAAGAATTTGACAGACTATCTGGTCAGACT
>JAUJYV010002303.1:0-13114 GCA_033995625.1 Ophyiulus pilosus
AGGCGAGGCGATCCCAAAACAAAGCTTGGCGCGAACAACCGTTCCTCGTATCTCAAATGTTGCTCGTATTTCAAAGCCGAATTTCGCTCGCTCGACGGCTCGTATCTCAAATAACTCGTATGTTAGGGCACTCGTATCTCGAGGTACCATTGTATCTTTTTTTTTAAAAGCATGCTCCTGCGCGCAGTAAGAATGGAGAGTAATTTCAAATATTTTTCTTATTTTAGTAATAAGAAAATATTATCATCACTGTGCTCAATATTTACAATTTGTGAATACAACTTGTTACGTTTTATGGGTTGTGAATATTTAAAAAAATAAAAAGGTGAAAAATGTCTCTCCCCTAGTGTATAAGCTCAATCGTTTCTTGATTATTCACAAATTATTTTTCATTACATGCAACACCCATGCATGGACCATGCCCATGCACGGTTTATGTATGGCACGTATAGAATAATCGATTCGGCTTTAACGGAACGCTAAATCGCATTATGGGAAAACTGCTGTAGGTCAGTAGACAGGTTGGTAATGAACAGAAAATATCCAAATAACAGCAAAGCAAACGATCGAAACCTTGGACGATTGGTTATATAAAGACCGTACCATATATAAAAGAAGAAAGAATGAGAGAATTATTCTTCGTACGGCTTTTTGTTTTCGGGAATGTAAACACCGAGAAAAACAAGCTATTTTCAAGTACTTCTCAGGGCCTTGGCCTAATGCCGAAAGAAAACGGACGTGAATAGAAAAGAAAACACCTGGAAGCCATAGTCTTATGATAATATGAATGCGCTACGAGGGATCGATAACGTATGGACGAGAGGCCTATACATCGTTTAATGACAAAATTCAGTCATTTGCCCTAAATACAGTGTAGAAACAACCTCGCGATGGAAACAACACTATTCTGCTCTTTTGCAAATGAAGAAAAATGTAATTTTAACATTCAGGCTAGCACGTGACATCACGCGTTCCAATGTTTCCATAGTAACCCAGTTGTCATGGTTACGAGGTTACCACATGTATAACTCTGGTGTTCCTAAATGGAACGACACGGTTGTCATGGCTACGCCACGTTCACATGGACGTGGTTTTCTTGACGACTCGGAAATTTCACTGAATAGCTGCTAACCGGGTGCAGTAATCACACAATATTCAGTCTAGAATTTCACGTGTTCTAATTTTCTATATTAATTTCGAATTTTATGAAGGGCTTCATTTTTTTTTTATCATATACGTACATGTACGGTTTTTAGCAACAAGACCGAATGTTAAAAACAAACGAATTTGGAATTACATAATTCGTACACAGAATGAGGCGAATGGTGTGAACGTACAGATAGAAAGCATGCGCCACTGAAGAATACGGTAAAAAAGATCATCAGGCAAATCAGCCGATACGGCTCTGTGTGAACCAGGCATAAAACATAGATACTTCGAGCTAGATTTTTAGTGTTTTTTTGAAATTCTGAAAACGTGTTCAATAATTGCAACTCGAAGCTGATCAGGTCAAATAGATGTAACCTTATTTCTTTGGTTTTATACTTATTCCCTTGGCCAGATCAGGATATTAAAGACACCAAAATAAGGAAACTATTGTTTATTCTAAGTGTAGCGCAATGCTTTAACACTGGTTAAATATGGAGCTACATGCTGAGGGGTATAGTTATTTTGGCTAGTCTAATCACCTATTTTAGCACGGGCTTCCAGTATACAAAAATCAAAATCCCGACAGTTATTATAAACTAAACACATAAAAAATTAACAAAATGCAATGTAACTCACGACAGGCACATCCAATAATCAGAGCATCAAAATGGAGCAAATATTTCCAAACACCAAGAGCTCTGAGTGCCAGAGTACCTCCACAAGCACTGGGCACCTAGGCTAGGCCAGAGAGGAGACAAGTCACCCTTCACAAACAATCAGGTTCTTTTATTTGGTCTGGACAGCACTAGCATCCCCCTCCCTTCCCCCCAGTAGAACGTTAATCTGGAGTGGAATGTGCCCCATGGCATGGAATGATGTTATAACAAAACAACAATTTACCTAATTAGTCAAAACGATTAACAAGATCCCCCAAACTTCCCCAAGGCTAGGCATCACCAAAATGGAGGGAAAACAATTATTTTAAAACATTTAAAAAGCACTAAAAGTGACCTTTAAATCAGTCACAAAAATAGACAATCCCACAGGGAAAACAATTAAAACATTTTTTTTACATATACAAAACGTGTCCTTTGAATTGATTGTGCTGAATTTAGAAGTCACCAGAATATGGCGGAAGAATTTCTCTCCAACTGGCTGAAAAAGTCCCATTGAAATCCGCTTAAGACATTCCTACTTGGTAAAACGATGTCTGGCCCAAAGTTAACTTGTTCCTAAATGGTAATTTTACGTTCCATGCAAACGGTTACCACGGTTACGACGTTCTTAGGATAGCTTGTCCAAAATAAACTCGTTCACAACCCTCTGATCTACAAACAAACGGATTTACGTCACAATTCCGCCGTATATCGAGGGAGTATTTCGTGCATTTTGATACTAAAAAAAAACACGAGATCAAAAGAGAACGATATCGATGCTCGCATTTATTCATCACTCGATGCTGTGTTTGCTGGTTTATTTTATGCGGACTCGCATTACGTGTTTCGGCTATTCACGTGCATGCAAGCAACTTTACTTACGTATACAAAGAGAGAGAAAAAGTCCCTATTTTTCTTCTATTACAAAATACGACTATGTAAACAAACACAAAAAAGCTGCTTCAGAATAATCAGAAACGAGGACTCTTGTGGCAGAAGGGCGAATTAATCGCATGTGTCGGTCGAGCGCATGGATACACATTTTAAAAAATCCGTAAATTTTACAACAAAAACTGAGTAAAATTTGAAGGAAATATGCAGTAAACTTGATATACACTGCATCAAAAAAGTTTTCATCCACCCATCATCTTCATGTTTGAATTGCAATAACTTTTTATTTAAAAAAGAAAACAGTTTACTTTCAACTGGATTATGTGCATTAAACATTCTAGAAATAATGTACAAAAGAATTTAGAAAAATAATTAATAATAAAATTAATATGGCATTTACAAAACAAAGGTTGCCGTTTTTATGCCAATAAAGTTTTCATCCACATCAGACTTTCATCATAATATGCCAATTTAATATAATTGCGGAACACATTCTCAATTTAACTAGGTATATTTTGGTCGTTGGTTATTGCACAGTGTGTTAAATCACATTTAACTATTAAAAATGAGGGTTCCAAAGGAAATGAGATCACTTATTGTTAAGATGTGGAAGGAGTGGAAATAGCAACGAAATATTGGATAAATAATACAAAAATCTCGTTCAACAGTGCAGTCCATTATCAACAAATACCGAAATACTAAAAAAATTGCTGATATGCCGTGAACTGGACGTCCAAGAAAAATAGAATCAGTGCATTGTCGAGCTGTGCTACGAACAGTGAGACAGAACCCTAAAATAATTGCTCCAACACTTGCCAGAATGCCACAAAATGATTATAATCTGCAAGTGGACCCTGAAACTGTCAGAATTACCTTGAGCAGTGCTGGATATCATGGCAGAATACCATTGGAGATGCCCTACATCAGCAAAGTTAACAAAGCCAAACATTTACACTTTGCAAGAACTCGCACAGACTTTCTGGGAATCGGTAATTTTCAGTGATGAGTCCAAATTTAATGTATTTTCGTCTGATGGTAGAGTTAAAGTTTGGAGGAGACCAAAAGAACAGCTGAAAACACAAAACATGTGCCCAACAGCAAAGCATGGTGGTGGACTAGTTTTAGTATGGGGGTATATATGAGTGCCACAGGTGTGGGAAACTTGGTTTTCATTGATGGAATTATGGATCAATGTGTTTATTTGAACATTCTACAACATAATTTAAAAGAGACTGCTCAAAAGCTGGGACTTAATGGGTCATTTGTCTTTCAAGAAGATAATGACCCAAAACATACAGCCAAACATGTCAAAGAATGACTCTTCTTTAATATAGCTAAGCAGCTTCATACACTTCCACAATCTTCAGATTTAAATTCCATAAAGTATTTGTAGGATGAATTGGGGAGAAGAATAAGAACCCACAATGTTACAAATAAGCAACAGCTGAAATCTGTCATTACATATGAGTGAAACTCAATTACTCCAGAAACTACAAAAAAATTAGTTTCTACTATGACAAACAGACTGAAAGAAGTAGTGAAAGCCCATGGTGGACACACAAGTTATTAAAACACAGAAGACATGTTTAAATAAGTTTTAGTTGATTATGTCGAGTGGATGAAAACTTTATTGGCATAAAAACGGCAACCTTTGTTTTATAAATTCCATATTAATTTTATTATTAATTATTTTGATAAATCCTTTTGTACATTATTTCTAGAATGTTTAATGCACATAATTCAGTTGAAAGTAAACTGTTTTCTTTTTTAAATAAAAAGTTATTGAAATTCAAACATGAAGATGGGTGTATGAAAACTTTTTTGATGCAGTGTACGTGATATTTCCTTCAAAAACTTTCGCAGGAACCTTTCAAAGAACTTTCAAATTGAGTGGCTTCTTATTTAGAACTCAATCCAAATCAAGGCTATAACTTATGATGAACAAAGAAAATCTCAATTTTGGCATTTTTTTTACAGGTTCATATAGAATTTCAAGGAATTTCCTTCAAATCTATCCCAACATGTTTAATAACCATTCAAAGTGGGAGTTTAGAACAATCATGATTTAACATCTTGCATTAACGTACATGTAGTTTTAGTTGCGTTGATGCAATTAATAGAGTTTGAGCCAGCCAACGCCTTAAAGTTAACGGCGGGAAGGGAGGAGTTAATAGAGAGTTTGAGCCAGCCCGTGACGTTAACGTTAACGTCAAACACGTTCCTGTCACGCAGGTGTAAAAACGAAGTCTTATGGCCCGTTAAAAACAGAGTACGCGACGTTGCCGATAGATAGACGAATAGATAGATCTGTTTACTCCTGTCAAACAGATGGCCCAAAATTGAGCAAATAACCACTGGTGTGCCACCCTGCATGACCACATTGTGAATACCTGCAAAGAGGATTCCTACTAAATGCAGGGTGGCACACCCTTATTATGTTATTGGCTCAATTTTGGGCAACAGATTATTCGTCTATCTACATATAAGCAACGTCGCGTGCTCGTTTGTTTATAACACCTGCGCGATAGGAGCGTGTTTGCCGTTAACGTTAAGGTAAGGTTAACGTCGCTGGCTGGCTCAAACTCTCTAATAAATGGATAGTTGACAGCATGACTGAACGTCATGCGCACTCATGAGTTCATTGGGTAGTTAAGTCCGCGGCTCCTCCCTTCCAGCCGCTAACGTTAAGGCGTTGGCTGGCTCAAACTCTCTAAAGTTTCTATTGGGAAATCTCCGTTTGGGGTGAACTGAAACAACTGATTTGGGGCAAGGCACGCACTGAATTTGCATTTTTGCATAATTATGTATAATTCTTGAATTGTCCCACTTTATTCCATGATTGAGGTAAAATGAGACATTCCACAACAAATTTTCAAACGTTAAAATTTTACAGTAGATTTTATAGAATTCGCTTCATAAAATTTTCCTACACCACTAGTTAGTATCCTTACAATTTTAGATCAACTGGACAATTATTCAATGCCAAATAAAAATGTTTTAGTAAAAAGTGTCTTAATGCTCTCCGGTCTTCCCTATTGTACACCATTCCTGGATTGTGTAGCACATACATATGCATGTAGTATATGGAAACTCAAAGTCGATGAATAGCACAAAAATAGCCTGCATTTACATCTTAAAATAAACCAGGAATGATGACACGCTGGATATCAATCCAAAACTTCCCGTGTGTGGGCGACAACAGTCATGGAAACCGACCAAATTTCTCCTAGATTTTGTTTATTTTGCGAGAAACAAAACTGCATAAGCAACGAAGAAGAATCAGCTATTAATATTTGGCTGTTTATTTATCCTTTATTTAAATGTAGCGTCTCTTGAGTATGTTTTGAAACAGGTGTGTTTACGTATACGCAGAAGAGGGACTAGCATTGCGTCTTACAGCAATTTCGAAGTTTTAATATAAAATTACCCCCGGGACGAAATTGCACAAAAGGCACAAACACACGAACGAGAGAGAACGAGAGACGACGAGATATGGATACATAGAGTCCACACACGGACGCATTATTATTGTAGCCTACGATTTTCTATTAGGATTGCGCTATGGCTCGCGGGCCAATACGGCAAAACGTAACCCGTGAAGGCAGTACTAGTGGAGCTGCAGAGATCTGAGAGGCAATACAAGTACACCACTGGCTAACCTATTTATAAATAAACTGGATTGTCTGTGCATCATTATTCAGGCTCCCATGTTTCGCTTAAAAAAAAAAATATAGTAAACGATAAAATGGGCAATTGTTTTCCCCAAACGTGTCCAAAACTGTTAAAAAAACAGCAACTGTTGAAGACATGGTAGAATGAGATCCCTTAATTGAATGAGCGAATTAAAGGGGCTCTTCATCCCTCTCTTCATCCATTGTCTTTCTTTTAATTATTTCTTAATTCCTCGTCGCTTTTCGTTAAGCGATCAATTTCCCAATTTCCTCGCCACATTTTTCCGTCTTTTCTAATTTAAGGCTTTTTTTTTTCCTACTTCAATTTTAGCACATTTAGTTTTCAGCAACCTCGTCAAACAGCGCCATCTATGAAAACTGTCGATTTATTCAATTAAGGGATTTCATTCCACCATGTAGTATGTCTTCAACAGTAGTTTTTTTTAAAACAATTTTGAACACGTTTTTGGGGAAATCAATTGCCCATTTCATCATTTACTATATTTTTTTTTAAAAGCGAAACATAGGAGCCTGAATAATGGCGCACAGACAATCGACTTTAGTTATGCATGGGTTAGCTGTAAAATTAATTTACAGTTCAACATTGTCGTAATCTAGGCGAGCAGGCCGTCCAGTGTCAATTTAAGAACTTATACGCGGGGTAATCAACAATTTTCTCAGATTTGTTACTCAGATTTCAGGCAATGTGGACAGCCCTATTCTTTGGAGGTTGCTGATAAAATATAGTATCTCAACCTACCTATTGTTGTATGATGATACCACATACTCCATTCAATGCGGAATTCAAAACTAATGGTATCCGGGTAAACAAGAGAGTAAGATCAGTATGCTCATTGCCATTGGTGCTATTTCTGATATACATAAATGAGCTCGGAGTAACCCTCAAGGCATCGCTCAAACGTCAGTGATAGGATACAAAATAGCTATCAACCGACTACCTGTCTTGCTGTTTGCAGATGATATCAACCTCATCTTAGAAGATTGCAAGGAGCCGCAGGCACTTCTAGACATTGCTGGTAGGTTTAGAGACGACGTTGGGCAGGTATGTAACGTTAACGTTAACGTCAAGGCGTTGGCTTGCATCAATTGAAAATGAGAAAATATATTCACACCGAAACTAAAATGCCCAAAAAGACAGCAGATGGCGCAAAAAAATGACCCACCCTCTGTCCCCACTGTTCCCATTTTATCCCAGATCCGCCCCCTGATATACTACGTCTATACATTTTAGGAAAAGTAGGTGTCCAAAAAATTTGTTGGAACATACTAAGGCCCATCCTGTAAATTTTCAAACACCCCTCTCGCTACCAATTCCACGATATTCTTTCCAGATTGTTGTGATTAATGGAAATTTCCTGACCTCTAAAGGAAAATGTAGAATAAACCTGATGTTTAACACAAATTTTAAGCATAACTCCCGACATTTGGAAATATGGACACATTTCTTCGTGTGTCCCTCACCTCTTTCAAACTAACCAAAAATTCAAAAACATCATCATTAGTGGACGTCCATAATGGCGTTCTCTTCCGCCTGTCTACATGCCAGAAGACCCCCCCCCACACCCTCTTTAGGACGTCCTTTTTAAATCACCCCTGAAAGCATGTAATCATGAAGTCAAACCACAGCCCATGCCGTTATTAAAATTGACAGCAAGAATTTTTAACTAATGTAAAGTCATTTGCATATGTTAAAAATTTAATCTTCGGTTTCGTCAGGACGCGTGAATTAAGGAATCAAAACGTGTTTCGCTAATGAACACTAGAGCGGCTCTGACCGCGTTAATAATTAACTAACCAACGACGAAAATAAATTTTCATGAACGGTTAACACTTCTAATAAAAACCACAGGTGTTATTGGTTTAGAAGGAGAAAGAAAAAACAAAATTGCCTTTTGAGTCCTTTCTGGCCTTTTTTGTATTATTTTCTTCAAAATTAAGTTGGAATGGAATAAAGCATTTTAGCATAATATTGCCTATATATGATCTTCTTTCCAAATGCAATATTTGTTTTTCCATTAAAATGATTGAACGCCGCGTTCGTGAACTATTGGTTTTTTTTTTCTTGCAATATGGCGACCATTGGTAACAACTCTTCGGCTTAATAAAAAAAATCTCAAATGGCGCTTTATCTCGCTTTTTATAAGTTTCTGATTTTATCGAAATTTCAAAACAAAAAAATCATTATGGATTATTTTTTCGACGACGTATTTCCATAGACCTCGTGGCCTTTCGTTATAGCAACAGCTGTTCAGTTACGAATAAATAAATGAAAAACTATTAGAAAAATACACCTTTAAGAAATCTCGAAGAAAACCTGAATCATTTAAATTAAAACTTTAAAGCAAACCATTCTTAAAAACTTTAATAAAAACTTAAAACATATATTTTATTAAAATATTTATTTAAAACCAATTTTGATTAAAAATTTGGAAAACCTTTACCTAAACCATTTTTTAAAAAACAAAAAGGTGTTTTCAGAAAATAACCTTATGAAAAACCTTTAGTTAAAATTACTTTTTTAAAACTTATTTTTATGCCTAGTACAAACCGGAGCAAACACGAAACAGAAACAGAGTTTATGCAAACCAATTTGTCGAAAGGTGGTTTCGTGGACATATTTCCGTAAACAGGTCTGTCCCAAATATAGTTGTCCACATCAAGAACGCATTTCTAAATGGAAGAAATGTTTGCTGTTCATGAATGGACTGTATACACTCAATGCCCAAAAGCATGTTTCCAATCAACCTCCAACTTTACGTGGTTCTAATTGGGTCAATGATCTACGTCATAGTTTACAGGCATTGGTAGGAGCGCCTTAACCAGCAAACATGTTTTCCTTTGATCCGCACCGCCTCTCGAGTGAACATCGAAATGTTCGCTGAAAACACGCTTTTGGCAAAAAGATTGCTGAAACTTCCTTGCAGAAAACTGGTGAGTAACTTTTTATCGTAAACATGTTTAAGAAACCCTGCTTATGTTTCGTGTACTAGGCATAATACATCAACATTTACTTAAGACACTTTTTACAGGTAAATTTTACTAAACCTTTCGGACATTGATCAGTTAAAGTTTAGTCATTTTGTTTGCCTTCCACTTCATCAACCCTTGATAATAATGCCTTGTTTTTAATTACTAAAAACGTTTCTTAATTAAGCGTTCTTTCGGCTCGGGAACAAAATGAAAACTTATTCCTGGAGGAAATCAAAATTAATGCAAAAATGAACGTCGAAGTCAACAACAACATTTCGTAAAAATCAAATACGAGGAAAAGACGGGCAAATCGCATTTTTCGTCTATTTACTTATTTGTTTATCCAAAAAAAATTGCTTTTTTAGCAGTTTTCGTCTGTTTCCAATCAACCTCCAACTTTGCATAATTTAATTTCTACAAATTAGTTTTCGGTTCGGATAGCATTTTAATAAGAAGTCGACCAATCAGTTGGAAGTAATTATACCACGAGGGCATTCGTGCTGCCAAACATTAACGTAAAGGACAAGACTGATTTCGTCCGCTTATAACGGCATGTTGTTGTAACACGAGGTTAAATACTTTACATAATACTGAGATGTTTCCTTTTAATTAAAAAATACAAAATAACAATCATTATTTCGTTATTTTTAATTAAATCAGTAAAAATTCCACTGGATATTAAGATCAAATTAACGAGAATGAATGCATGGCTGGTACATAAGAGTAGGCGAAACTGAAGAGCATTGACACATGGGGTAAGGTGAGACAGTGACATTATTAAATAGATAGTGTGAATATTGGCTTGAGAGACAATCTAAAATGCCTTAATTTACTTACTACTATATAACAACCTATGTAGCAAAACAGTTGTTGAATTTTAAAGAGTCGGTTATTGTGTCGTAAAATGAAATTTTGTTTCTTAAAAAATCATTGTTATTTTACCTGAATATTTTGACGCAGATATGCTATCTGTTACTAATTGATACACAAATAGTAAATAGATAAAGAAATAGAACCATATCGTTTTAGTGGAATGTAATTGCTTTTTTATGCAATTTAAGTTTCTACGGACAATCTTCGTGTGGGATAAACTAAGACAGCTGATTTGGGGCAAGATGAGACAAATTCACTTAAGACGTTTTAGATTCGCATTTTTGTAATAATTGTTGCCCATTTTGATAATTGTTGTATAGTGTATGTCTAACATAGCTAAATAAATGAAAATACGTCGAAAATATTTTAGAAAAATATAAATTGAACGATTTTAGCATGAAAGATGGAAATCTAAGTGAAGTAACCTTCTTAAAAGTATAAAAGCTTTATTTCTCCAAATTTCAGTTGCAATTTATTACGTTTTTCAGTCAACTATGAAAAAATTCCGTTTTGTTATAATATATTTCATAATTTTGTCTAATTCATGAAGTGTCTCACTTTACCACCAGGGGTGGGGTAAAATGAGACATTCCACAAAACATTTTCAAACGTTAATGTTTTACAACAGATTTGATAGAAATCGCTTAATTAAATTTTCATACACAGCCATTTAGTTAAACCAAATAATCCTTACAAATTTAGATCAATAGAAATGGATTGAATGCGCAAAAAATGTTTTAGGAAAAAGTGTCTCTGTTAAAAAAATCACAGTAACATGAAGAATACAATCAATATCTTAATCTTCTAATATACTATGTTTCAGAACCTTAGTATTAGGGTCACTTAAGGTAAATTCTGTACCCGAATGTAGCGCCCTGAGCTTCCACATATCTCACATTAAACGAAATCCCCAAACGCAAATCCATTAATCTCTTTTGGCCATTGTTCATTTTCACTACGTGTGCATTTGCGAAACGAAACATCTTCGTTCGCACGGAAAAGATAGATTTCCTCCTGATATGCCCAACAAATCTGACGTTTAATGACCAAAGGTCAATTAATTATTTCGAAAAGCTTCCTTTCAAATTCAAACAGCAACTGCTCCAACTTTTCGCCATTCTCTTTTGTATTTTCGGTTGTGTTAAAATAACGACCATCACTGCATTTTTAATTAAACTCGAGAAAGAAAAGGATTTTTAATCGATTTCACGCTAGGATTTTCACAATATTTAAGAGGCGTATTACATTTCAAATCCGAGCAACCCTGCTTAACTTAGAATGAAAATGTGGCCAAAAGTCGAAAATTCGAAGACCACATTTTTTTGGAATTTTGAAAAAATGTTCAACTGACCAGCTCAAACAGAATCAACCTCCTCTTTCAGAATATAGAATTATTTCTACAGTGAGATTAACAGGTGCAGGGATATTCCCATCAATTTGTGCCTCAAAGTTACCTACCTTATCATGTAAGTAACTTTGAGCCAGTGCATTTTTCAAGGCATATTCCTAGTGGAAAAATTATGTATGGCCAAGCATGATATGTCCCATATAAGTTTGAAAACATTTACGTCCATACATGTCTGAAAACATTTACGTCAATAATTGTTTGAAAACATTTACGTCCATATGTTTGAAAACATTTACGTCCATATATGTTTGAAAACATTTACGTCCATATATGTCTGAAAACATTTACGTCCATATATGTCTGAAAACATTTACATCCATATATGTTTGAAAACATTTACGTTCTTATCTGTCTGAAAACATTTACGTCCATATATATGTTTGAAAACATTTATGTTCATATATGTCTGAAAACATGTATGTCCATATATGTTTGAAAACATTTACGTCCATATATATGTTTGAAAACATTTACGTCCATATATATGTTTGAAAACATTTATGTTCATATATATGTCTGAAAACCTGTATGTCCATATATGTTTGAAAACATTTGTCCATATATGTCTGAAAACATTTACGTCCATATATGTCTGAAAACATTTACGTCCATATATGTTTGAAAACATTTACGTCCATATATGTTTGAAAACATTTACGTCCATATATGTTTGAAAACATTTACGTCCTTATATGTCTGAAAACATTTATGTCCATAAATATCTGAAAACATTTACGTCCATATATGTCTGAAAACATTTACTACGTCCATATATGTTTGAAAACATTTATGTCCATATATGTTTGAAAACATTTATGTCCATATAAGTCGTGACTATTTTCATAATACACGGCTTCCAGCTATTATTTACCTTACCCCGCAAAAAATGAAACAAAAACACTTAGGTCCCTACTTTGCGAGTTAAACAATAAGAAAACAAAGAAAAAAATTATAAAAATAGCAGAGACTCAAGTTTTGGTCTCTTCCATATTTCCCCCTCCTCTGGTTTTCGACTAATTTAGCCTATAGGTTTTACGTAAACATGCTTGATATTCACGTGAATAATGTCAAGGCATATAGGAATCACTATATCGACCTGTTTTAATAACAGCGGTTTTAGTTATTCCTCCCGAGATGAAAGTTTAACGACATTACCGAAAACACAAAATAGGTGTTTCAATAAAAATGGACGTAATGTAGATGCTGAATTGCGAATTTTGAGAAGCCACCATAATATGAGGGAAGAGTGTTTCTCTCCAACTGACAAAATTGAAACCCGCTTAATTAAGACATTTCTACTGGGCAAAAAATGTAGACTGACCCAAAGTCTTAACCCATGTCCCAATTTAAAGAATCTACATTTTTTTTTAAACCATTTTTTAAAAAACAACGCTGGTTGAAATCTGTGGTCAAACTCTGACCACAGTTTGACCTCCCGGTCAGATTTTTGAGTTTTACCAACTTATCTATGGTCA